>JANHGC010010432.1:23149-34504 GCA_027560395.1 Boaedon fuliginosus | reverse complement strand
AGTTTGTGTAGTAGCATTTCTGCTCAACCCTGCATAAAAGAGCTGTAAAAGCTCTCTAAATGAATTGATCAAAGATGCCATCGAGGCTCCGTTTTTAGCTGCAATGGCCCACCTGGGGTCTGTTTTCGGCTGTGGTGGCCTCCTGCAGTCCTCTGCCAGTGAAAATAGAGCTTGGGGAGGCTGCGTGCAGTCTGCCTAGGCTTCGTTTTCAGCAGGAGGATATTGCAGCCGAAAACGGAGCCCAGGAGGGCTCCTGCAGCCCTCCCAAGCTCCATTTTCACTGGCAGAGACACCGCAGGCCGGTCCTTCACTGTTTCCAGGTTAGTCCCACAGGCCAATCTAAGCACCCTGTGGGTCAAATTTGGCCAATGGGCCTTGAGTTTGGCACCCCTGATCTAGCTGATAACTACAGTTCACACACACCATTATATGTAGACTTTAAAGCAGTCTTTGATACCATTGAAATATCCAACATACGTATGAAAAACTCTAACAATCTACCATGGACAGTTGTTGCTACTAATCTATACACTACACAAGAACATAACGGGAAGAGTAGAGTGTAGTGATTAGAGGGTTCTATCCAATCTAATAGAATCAGCAAAGGTGTGATATGAGATATTTTGACTCCAAATTTATTTACCATCTACAGTATATCAACTCTGAATAAATGTTTGAGAAGCTGTACTACATGCTCACAAAACTGCACACAATCTTCCTGTATTATTATATTTGGAAGATGCAGTGATCCTTTCCTTGACTCAAATCAGATGTAGAAAGGCCAGTGTACACAGTCCATTTTAGATTGAAAAGCAATTAGTTATAAATTATATTAAAAATCCAAAATAAGGACATTTTCTAAGAAAAATTCTAAAAATCATGATTGGTTCATAGATAAGTATCTAAAAGAACAGGCTAGCTGTTCAAGTATATAGGAAATAGGGTTTTTTTTAATCTTCTATGGTGCAGTGGTAACAATCAAGAACTAAATATGCTTAAAACTGTAGAAATGATAGCAAATTTTAGGAAGAGCCTTTCTATTTTACCCCCACTTACTATAGTCAACAATACAGTGTCAGCAATAAAGCTCTTCAAGTTTTCATTTTCTATAATCTCCCAGGACTTGAAATGAACGCTTAATACCAGAGCCATCATTAAAAAGACACAAAAAAGAATGTTCTTCTTGCATCAATTTAGGAAATTCAAACTGCCCCCGGAGCTGCTGATAACAGTTTTACAGAGGAATTATTGAGGAATTACTGTTTTTCCCTTGTCCCATCACTTAGCTGAAAACCTAATTCTCGCATTTGACAACATACATTGACTACTAAGTTCTGCCTAATGTGTATTTATATTAAGCCATAAAGTGTGGCTATAGTATTATTTATCCTTTTATTATCTCTTATTTCTCCCTTCTACTGGTTGCACACTATTATTGTTGTTACTGTTGTTATTGTTATTATTTCTCTGTTGTTTTGCAAGGGCATTGATATGTCTAGTCTAATGAACAGAAGTCCTAGAGCAGTGGTGGCGAACCTTTTGCAGCCATTCGTGCTGGAAGTCTCTGTGTGTGCATGCGTGTGTGCAGCCACATCCCCCTGCAACCCATGCATGTGCACATGTCCGCACAGCCCTACCTCCCCGCACACTCTCCCGCCTTTGTTTGGAAGCACAGCTGATCATCGGCAGTTTCGGCTTTGGAAACGCATGCGCATGCGCACAGGGTGGGGATGGTGTCACGTGTGCCTGTGCAGGGGGTGGGGAGGGTGGAAGGGGTCACGTATGCTTGTGCACATGACCCCCACCATCTCCACGCTCATTCTTACGCATCTCCAGAGCCGGAACACAGAGCAGCTGTGCTTCCAGAAAAGGTATGAGAGATCGCCATGGAATTTGGGCAGGTGGGCGGGCCCAAAGTGCCACTTTAATGACAGTGTGCATGCCCGGAAGGAAGGCTCTGCGTGCCACTTCCAGCACGCGTGCCATAGGTTTGCCAACACAGTCCTAGAGGATCGTAATGGCAGTCTTCCAATATTTAAGAGGCTGTCACAGAAATGACCTCCAACTCTGTTATTCTATATTCTGTATTTGATGCAATCACCAGTTCAGATACAACAGGAGGGAAGTAGAACTTTATATTTTTTTCATTGATTGCTTTTAGCATGTTTTTTGTCTTTCATAAAAACATGTTCATTTATTTTATGAACAATTTTTATGACAAATAGTGGTGACATCAATGTAAATATTAATATTTAGAAGTTTGTGGTGATTTACAGTTATTGCTCAAGATGTTATAATGAGTTTAGTTTTATATATTCAATTATTTAAAGAATGAAATAACAAATCTAAAATTTTATGAGAACTGTAAATTTTCTTTATTTATTGATATTTTATTTTCCATCCATTATATATTTTTCATTTTCTTTTTCTGTGGTCCTTTCATTCTTTAAATCTTTAAAAATCAAATTATGTTTTGAAAAAGGTTCTCCAGAAATTAATCATTTATTTTGGCAAATGGTTTTTTATACTCTTAGCTTCTAAATTGTTTGCTGTGAAAATATCAACGTAGCCTTCTTTATTAAATGATATTTACATCTGTTTAGTAGTATTAAACTAAACAAAACTATTTTTTAAAAAAATCTTTTTAAAAATAAATCATTACTGACCTACTTTGTTGTTTACTTCTAAGATATATTAAGTAATGATTTTCCAGGCAAAGTTCCATACAATGTTAAATATAAATCAAGTAAAAGTAAAAGTAAATAAATGAAATAACATAAAAACATCATATTTAAAATGTCCCAGAGGTAGAAATATTTAAAGCTACAATAAAAATATAAAAGGATTGATAAATTTAAGAAATTATTTGAACAGTTTCTTTGCTTCACACTTTATTTTCCACTGTCAGTGTTAATCTATTTAAGCTATTGCAAATATCTCTAGAAATGCCTAGTTCTAAATTTACATATAATGTCATCTGTCAATGCTCTTCTGTAGAATAATAATCAATGCTTATTGCAAATTCTGGGATAAAATAAATTTTCTATAATCTTGGAAAGGGAAAAGGGAGGAGAGGACTGATTGAACATGACAGGGAATTTCATTGGCAGTTGGGCCACTTGGAAGACAAGATAAGCACAGAGATGGTCTGATTATGGGGTGGCTAAGAGTTGTCACACGACTTGATGGTATATAATCAATCAGTCAATTGACAGCAATAGATTTCCAATACTCAACTGAAAAGCAATGCTACCATCTGACCAAACAAATATTGTCCATGACTCTTGATTGACAATGTCACTGAATATTGATTGGTTCATTTGATTAGATGCATTTATAGTTATTCACTCAGGGGAAAAGAAAGGCTATAGATTTCAGAGACCCAGATTTAAACTGTCTCTGTTTATTGCTTCCTGTGCTTGGCAGGTTGACATCTGAAAGACAAACCGTTCAGATGATAAAAAGTATTTTAATCAATTACCATGCTTTGGAAGAAGAAGAAAAAACCAAGATATAACAAAATATTTTTCCCATTTTCCATTTATTTAACATTGTGGAATTATCTGAGAATATGACTAGTTTAGCTGAAAAACACTTTTGATACAGCAGATATGAGTGGTCTCTATTCCAATTCTGCTCTCATTATCTTCTCACCAGTTCTGCTTCAGCAGTGACTATCATTAGCCAACCTACTTTTACTCTCTGAAGCAGAGATAGACAATATACTATCGCTGAAACTTGTCTATTAATTTGCGGTGAAAAGTGAAAGAGGAAAAATGGCAAATTTTAACAGCAAAATAGAAGAGAGACTTCCTTCATTTTGTGTATGTGCATCAAGAAATTATGTTCTCTACGTTAACATTCCACTTTAAAGCAATGTCTTGCCCCATGCTGGGATTTAATTGGATGATAACTATTTCAAGTGTTAAAGTAACCCCAGGTGTTGCTTTCTGTTAATCAGAAAGGTCAGCAGCTTGGCGGTTCGAATCTCTAGCCCTCTCCACGTTAACGGAGTGATCTCCCATTACTTGTCCCAGCTTCTGCCAACCTAGCAGTTCAAAAGGATGTAAAAATGCAAGTAGAAAAATAGGGACCATCTTTGGTGGGAAGGTAGCAACGTTCCATGTGCTTTCAGCTTATAGTGAGGCCGGCTACGTGACCACAGAGATGTCTTTGGACAGCCCTGACTCTTCGGCTTTGAAACAGAGATGATGAACAGTGCCCCATAGAGTCGGGAACCAACTAGCACGTATGTGCGAGGGGAACTGTTACCTTTTTAACTATTTCAAGTGTTAAAATAACCATAGTGTTGCTACAAAGAAGCCCTGATATGCTGGGTCTTTATTTGTAATTTTATATGCTTTATGTTTTATGTCTTCTTTAACCATTTTGTTTTCATTTGTAATGCATTGAGAGGTATTGCAAGAAGGTCACAATTTTTTGAGAGTCAGGCAGTACCTTAATCAATCAATCAATCAATCAATCAATCAAATATTACATTTGTTTGGTGCCAGAAATCTTAGAGATATGTGTACAATGTGTTTGTGTGTGCGTGTGTGTGTGCGTGTGTGTGTACACACACACACACCTTTAGGTCAATCTAATCATGAAGCTTTTTTGCAAGGTTTTTCAGAAATAGTGTGCCTTCCTTGCTTCCTAGGGCAGAGAGAGAATGACTGACCCAAAGGCACTAGCTGGCTTCATACCTTAGGCAGAATTAGAAGACACAGTCTCTCAGTTTCTAGCCTGGTGTCTTTAATCATGACACCAAATATGTGTAACCACTTTAAGCACTATACCTATGCAACTATTCTGTATAATTACATTTTTATTTTCTGCGCAAAAGAGAAAGGAATTTGTAATCAGTACAGTTGGGGCAAGACCATTGTGTACACAATTAATTGTTTTTTTTTAAAAAATAAGAGAATGGATATTGTATATTAATCTAAAATACTGTGACCTTCAAAGAAACCACTTGAACTATCATGTATGAAGGAAAACAAAAGAAGACACAGCAGTTTGTTAGTAACCATACACGTTTCTGACTCTGCATCGTAACTTTTATGGATTAAAAATATTCTGCAAGCATATCAAGAATGTAGTTTCTGCTTCTACATGCTACACAAATAAACATTTATAAAAAAAGTAGAATCGGCAAGAAAAAATATTAACAAATTCAACTTACATTTACTTTCAGACAGCAGAGACTTTTAAAAATAATTCACAATTTTAACCAAAATTAAGTGTAATATATAGAAGGCATAGAACAAAATATTAAAAATGTACAGTACAACTATATAGATAGTATAAAAAGTATTTGCATGTGCACAAGAGAGCATTCCTGACCCATGTAACATCTAACCAACAATTTCTATTTTAAAAGGGAATACACTGTCTTCCTATTTATGAAAAGACCAAGAAACCTAAATGAGAAAGTTACAAAACTGTTTACTCAAACTTTATGAAGCTGTTGCACCTCCAACTTACCACACTAAACAAACAAACAGAAAAGAAAGAAAAGGAAAAGAGAAAAAAGCACTAATTTGATTTCTTTCTCAAATCCAATACTGTGTATCAAGTAATGCATCTCAAAAAACTGGAACTCAGTGTACTGGACATGCATTTGAGCAATAAAGGATGCTTTAAAACAGTATTTTTCAACCTTGGTAACCAGTTGTATGTACTTCAACTCTCAGAATTCTCTGGTCTGAAAGATGCTTTTTGGCCTCATTATTCTAAGAAAGGGCTGTCAAACTCCTGGCCCCAGGGGCCAGGTGCGTCACATGCTGGCAACACCCACACTGGGTTTAGCAAATGGCGGGGGGAGGTCATGATGCATTTCATGATGCCGCTGTGATGATGTGAGTTTGACACCCATGTTCTAAGATATTGGATGCTCAGATGAAAAATAATGGTAACCTTTGAGTTGTTTTGGTAATATGGATACATTTTGGTACAAACTTTGGCTTGGAACAAGTTCAGATTAATCCTTATCTGATCTGACCATCTATAGATACCCAAACTATTCAATGGCTGGGTTGAGACAACCTCCAAAGCCATAATATGGTTTGTTCATGTACTTAGTGACTTAGTTGAGCCTCGTTCCTAAACCTAGGGAGACATTTCCTAACTGTAGAACAATTAATCAGTGGAACGACTTGTCTCCAGAGGTTGTGGATGCTCCAATACTGGATGTTTTTAAGAAGAGATTGGACAACCGTTTGTCTGAAATGGTATAGGGTTTCCTGTCTCAGCAGGGGGGTGGACTAGAAGACCTGCAAGGTCCTTCCAACTCTGTTATTCTGTTAAACCATGTTTTAGAAATAGAACTATAATAATGCAACTTTTCATTATTTTCAAGTTACAAGTAATAACTTCTCACTGAAATACAGCTACACAGTCAAAGCAATGAATAGTTTGTGTGACATTTCTAACAAAATTATTACCGGTATAATAAGAAGTGTAAATTAAGAGGGATTTCTTTAAACATAGATAATAACGGTCTGCAAAATACTTGATGGCCCAGCATTTCCCTCTGCCCAGAGGTTATTCCCATTATGCTGTAAAATTCTTCTTTGGAAGAATTTTAATAGTGGAAACTTTTCTTTCCACTGACAACTAGCTGTCATTGTATCATTGCACAAGGAAGAAATGAAGTGTCACACCCGGCCTCTGAGTTGTCACTTATGGCAATGAAATATGCATTTCAATAGAAGGAAAATAAATATTTTTTTTTTAATTGGGGAACTTGACAATGCAGACTCTCAAGCAGGTCCAGGTCATCTCATATGTGATATGCAGACAAAACAAATATATTTACAGTATTTTACCTACAGAGAATATACCTATGATGAGAACAAAAATGACAAATTCCAAAGTCAGACATCTGATTTTGTTTTACTGCCATCCCAAGAAATACACGACTTCCCCACTCAACTAGTATTGCCATGTAGAATATGAAAATACCATTTTTATTAATGAAATACTTAATATATTCATGTAATATATTTGTATGCCCCCCCCAAAGATATACGCTATCCCAGATTTTTGCAGAAAAAATATGTATAACAGGTAGAACTGGGATCATTAGGAACAGGTAGAGGCACCTAAGATGAAAGAGTGAAATTATTCTTTCCTTTTACCTGTTTTCTTTCTTTTCATTATTATATAGAACAAGGCTGTCAAACTCGTAGGCCGCGGGCCAGTCACACGTTGGCCACGCCCATGTCCGGTTTAGCAAAGGGGAAAAAAAGTCATGATATGTCACATGACAATGCCGTTTGACACCCCTGATATAGAATGTAAGGCCTGGGAATCTTGATTTCAGTTTAGCACAAAGACTCCCATGTTACTGAACATTAAAAGGAACTTGGAAATGCTTTTCTTTTATAAAGCTTATGTCTGATTATAGTTGATGAGATGAATAATTAGACTACAAGTTATTCATCCCACACTCCAAAAATTCTGTTAAGCATATATATGATCTGAGCAGAGAGACTGGCACAGTCAGACCGGCAAGGAAAAGGGATATTACCTTATGTCCTATTACATTTTAGAAAATTGAGAATCTCTAGATTATTAATCTATAACAATAGCATTTAATATTACAGTGCTGACAGCATGTAATAGAAACTATGTGAACACCTAATATGGTCTCACAATAACAAAGTCTTATTCATATGCATCAGGCATGGCATATGTTGCTAAGAAATTTATTCTACAGTTCCCCCAAAACTACAGAAGAAGCACTTCTCAGATAGCAAAAAGAGAAGAAAAACAGACGTATTAACTATGTGATTTGGTAAAAAGTTCCTAAATTATGTCAGCTGAAACAACAGCGGAGGCTGGTTAGACAAAGTGTCTCCTTCAAAGAAAGTGCTCCACAACTCTTGCAAGGAATAATATTAGTGTCCTGGGTGTTGTATTGTGTGAAATCTCCTGAGATACAGTTTCTGGTAATTGCCATCTTTACACAAGCAACATAAATGATGCAATAACTTCCAAAACAAGTAATGTGATTTTCAAATGCTGACATTCCCATCTGACTTATGCAAGCACTGTTTATTTTTAATATTGTCAACATCATTTTTCCCAGTACCATAGATTGGTGTGGGTTGGGAGAAAGGGGTTCATATGCATATATTCAGATCATTTAATTCTACCCATCTCTTGACAGTCCCTAAGGATGCAAATTCCAATTTGTGTTGTACCATTGACATGAGCAGCACGATCAGACCAGTGAGAAGTCAATTCATTTATACTAAGCTCATTATATAAATAACTACCATGCATCTAGTAGATACTGAGTTTGTTCATATTGTGTATAACTTAATAAGGTGCTACATTAATGAAGAATTCTAGATGTCACTAGACGGTTCAATTACTAGCAATACATACTGCATGGATGTCTTATGTTTCTCTATTTAAAAAAAGCCATATATATGGCAGGAGCTTTCTCCCCTTCATTTTCTCTTTGACATTAATTATTCTTTCCTACATTGAGAAGAAAAGCAGCCTCAAAGGATAGCATAGGGCAAGCAAATAACCGAACAGGGGCAAATTAGTGCAAGTCTTGCTTTAATAACAGAGTGCTTAAGATGAAATTTCTCAAACCTACCAAGGACAGCAATAACCTGAATATAGCAGAATATAAATACAAGGTTAATATGTTATGAACAACATTGAAGTAGTTCAGAATTCACTACCTGTTGAAAGAAGAACCACAATTCTTTGAGAAAAATGGCTAAATAGTGCACAAAAACTGGGCTTGAGGCATGCAAGAAGTCATTAGAAGCAGTAGATCACCATCTTCAAATCAAGTTCCACATCTCCCTATACTTTTTCAAAAAAAAAAAAATAGATTTCTAACATGAGCTAGATACCATCCGGTTTCAAAAATGGGGAAAGAAGTCAAATTAAACTATCCAACCATTTTTGACAATGTGAAGTTATTAAAACAAAGCAGGCCCCTGAAACAAGAATGGGACAGAATGCAGAAGGGTGAGGCCCAAAACAAATGTTCAAACTTCAGGATATTTCAGAATAGACAGAGAGAGCAACTTCCATTTTTTTTTAATTTCATTAATTATGTCACATGATCAATTGTTTTCAATACCATTGTTAGGAACATGTTTTCTCCCATGCAAATTATAGTGGATTGAGGAAAAGGGTTGTATGCTCTGACTGGGAGCTTATTTATATGGGAAGCCATTCATTATTCCTTGTCTGGCCTTCAGGTGCTTTAGAAAATAGTTTGATCCCTTCCTCTCTGTGGCAGCTCCTCAAATATTGGAACACTGCTATCATGTCTCCCCTGGTCCTTCTCTTCACTAGACTAGCCACACCTCATTCCTGTAACTGTTCTTCATTATGTTTTAGTCTCCAGTCCCCTAATCATCGTGGTTGCTCTTCTCTGCATTTTTTTCTAGAATCTCAACATCTTTCTTATAGTGTGGTGACCAAAACAGGATGCAGTATTCTAGGTGTAGCCTTACTAAGGCTTTATAGAGTGTATTAGTACCTCCACTTGATCTTGATTGTACCCCTCTGTTAATGCAAATTAGGATTGCATTGGCTTTTTTGGCTGTCATGTTAGTATTAATGGTTTTTGTATTTTTGCTTAATTGAAATGTTGACTAGCTTCTCAGACGATGAATTTTTATGTTTTCTAGGCTACTCTAGCAGGGTTTGATTTGACTCCTCCCATCACATTTAGCCTAAAATCAGGATCTGGACCTGTGTACCTTGCTGGACAACACGTAACAGGTAAAATGATGGGTCTGCCTATTGACATGAGGTTGGACCAGCTGCTTTCATAGTGTGGAGACAATAATGTGTCCTTAACACCAATAAGACCAAGGTGCTTATAGTGGATTATAGAAAGAATAGATCAGACATCCAGCCCTTGCTTATCAATGAAAACTGAGTGGAGCAAGTGGCCCATTTTAAGTTTCTGGGTGTTATCATAAATGAGGGCCTGACCTAGGGCACTCACATTGCAGCACTGATCAAAAGGGCCCAGCAGAGATTATACTACCTGAGACTTCTCAGGAAACAGCAACTGAATGAAAAACTGCTGGTGACCTTCTACTACTGCACCATAGAGAGTATTTTAACTTACTGCCCCTGTGTATGGCTTGCCAATTGCACAATGGCAGATAGGGCAGCACTCCAGAGAGTGAACATCGCTGCCCAAAGGATCACTGGTTGCCCTCTCTCCTCTTTGGAAAGCCTTTATAGCTTCCACTGCCTTAAGAAAGTTCAAAACATTCTTGAAGTTCCATCTCATCCTGGGCACCCTTTTTATTTTGAACTATTACCATCTGGCAGACGGTACAGGACAATAAAAACAAGGTCAGATAGGCTGAAAAGCAGCTTCTATCCCAGAACAGTAACTATATTGAATTCTACTATATAGTGCAATATTAATGCAATATCAGAGGTTTTCAGTTCAATTGTATAGAATGTGAAGGATGTGTGTTTGAGTATCATTTTTATAGTTACAATGTAGACTGAAGATGGCATTTAATTTTGTTGTACGAGGCGCAATGACAAAGTAAACTAAACTAAACTAAAAAAAAAACCCTAAAACCGAAAGCCCTTGAGACAGTCTGAAGTTAATCTTGGGTTCCATTAAGTGTCTTTTGAAGACAACATAATAATCAAAATAATTAGATTATTATCTAACTAAATCTAATTGGTGTTTATTTTTTAAATTGGGGAAATGTTCTACATAATAGAGGAAGGTTTAGATTCTGACTCCTAGTAGATAGTTGAGGAGATAATAAAGATGAATTTCAATTGTGATAGAAATGTATGACGTATTAGATGGAGATGATTGAAACCCATAACAGCTCTGTTTGTATAAGAATTGGTGTGTATAAAGAAAAATAATAAAAAACTTGACATGAAAAACAACAACAGATGATTGGGGGCAAGGAGAAAATGCACAGAATAGTGCAGGGGTGGGTGGGTGGGTGGGTGGGTGGGCCCAATTCAAAGCTGGAAGAACCAATTCTCCCGAACTGGCTTGACCATAACAAATGGTTTGCTCGAACTGGGCCAAACTGGTAGAAACTCGCCCCTGGGTTCAAATGTGTGGTAGAAAAAAATCTGAAGGTCTGGACATCAACTTCCAGCTTTATTTGTTTTATTGGGAATGGCAAGTTTTCAGAACTGATTTTTGTATGTAGAATTGAAGATGTGATAATAAAAAAAATTCAGACTGAGTTTAGCTAATCCCAAAGGTGCTTTTTCAAGAGGCAACTGGACTTTCTGATTTTTCTTTGAAGATGTTTCACTTCTCATCCAAGAAGCTTCTTCAGCTCTGACTGGATGGTGGGGAATGGAAGGATT
>JANHGC010010427.1:0-16206 GCA_027560395.1 Boaedon fuliginosus | reverse complement strand
TGTGATTATGAACTTGATTGATGAATATTCTGGTTTGGGATGTGCAAAGTTTATTTTTTTTCAAACAAATGTTATATTTTTCAATAAGTGATAATTAATTATTTCAAAGTGCCTCTACTGATGTTTCTGTGGTTGCCTTGATGTATACTGTGATTATAAGCAGGGATTGCAACTATTATAAATCCTAGCAAAATCCTCCTGATGAAAGTTCTTTAATTTTATTTTTATTTTATTTATTTATTTCAATTTATATCCCGCCTCTCTTCCCCGGTCAAGAGGAATTCAAGGCAGCTAATGCATCTGCAATGGCAATAAAAGTCTCCGGACAAATTTTTGTTTCTAATAGAGTGAAACAGTTACATGTAATTATTATTCAGATGTGGACTTCTCTGCATTTTTCATATAAACTGTGGAAGAAGGTCTTTCTCCCATAATTGGGACTAAAAGAATTTTATTCATATCTATTGAAGCAGCTAGGGGGAAACAACACATTGTAAAATAACTTGTCTCAAGAAAAGGAACTTTCACATTAATTCTCCCGTGGAAGGCCATGATGGTCTCGGTGGAGAATGGGCTCTGCTCCCTGTCGCTAGGCAAGACAGACGAAAAGGGAGGGAGCTTCCCCTTGAATCCCCAGTCCGTTTTTGCCTCGTTCGCAGCAAGATGTCCCTTTCTGCTTCTCAGCCTTTCAAAGATCATTCTTATCCTCGAGGGCCAGTTTTTTCTTTTGGAACTCTTCTTGGGAAGATTGTGAGTTGCAATTGGGGGGGTCGCTTCCTGCAGTGCCTTCCCTCCGCTCCCTCACCCCGGACCTTCTCCCCTCTGGCCCTCTCAGTCTGTACACGCCGTTGATCACTGTATTTCCCGGTGTAGGCGTGGCCGTGTCCCGCGTGTTCTTCCTCCCCCCCGGTGCTATTGCCGCTAATTCTGCTCCGATGCCTCTCCTTACGGGCTCAGCTGGCTCTATCTACCTGCCTGTGGCCAAGTTGGTTTCCTTCGCCCATTTGAATTCGAGCAGCAGCGATCGTGTTGGAACGCCGGGGGGGAGTAGGGGTCCAGGCAATCCCCCCTGCTCCCAGTCAGACGGCAGGTCTGCTTTCTTCCCGCGACCTACATCAAGACTCGGGCACCATTTTTGACTGCTGCATGCTGCGTCTGCCATTTTGAAAAGCGACTTTCTATTGCAGCCGCCATTTTGGGGTTCCTGGATCTTTGTGGCCACCATTTTGGGCTCCTGGATTCTTGCAGCCGCCATTTTGAGGCCACACTTTGCTTTTCCCACCGGCGCCTTTTTCTCCAGCGGCCCTTTCGGTGGATGGTGCCTCCACCCACATCACCGGAACCCTCCCCCCCAGTGGCCTGGGAGAGCACGGTGCTGCTACTCGGTTGCCCCCCCAACAAAGGGCAACAACGAAATCAACGTCATCAATAAGGGAGAGTCTTCTTCCTCCATCAGGGCGCCTTTACTGGGCACAGTGCCCCTGCACTGGGGTTACAGGACGCCTGGCCTTTGCCTTGGCCTGGTGGCGGGAGGGGCATGGTCTGGTTTTCGATCAGTTTTCCACCATTAATTTCTGCTTTCCTTTTCTCTAGAATCATAGAGGACTCAGCCAGACCTTCTTCCTCCAACCCAGTGGTCATTGCGCCAATGTCTTGGGAGGAATTTAACATGGCGGTTCGGTCAGTAGTCACATCTGTCCTGATGCCCCCTCAACCGGAGTCCACCCCACCTCCACCGAAGAGGGGCAGAAAAAGATCCCGCAAAATGCATCATCTGGAGCCTCGCCCTCCCTCTCCTGCGGGGTCTCAGAGAGAGCAGGCCGGCAGTCCTCCTCCCTCCTCGACCCAACCGCAGCGCGTGCGGAGTCCTAGCTCTGCAGCATCATTGGGCCTATCTAAGGGCTATCCTAGCCCCAGTCCTCTCGTAGCTCTCTCCGACAAGCCTGAGGTCTTCTTAGAGCCTTCTTCGAGGCTTCTTCTACAGCCCTACAGGCGGCCTTGGCCGCTTCCCTGGCCTCTCACTCCTGTATCCTGTGGTGTCAGAAGATCATAGAACAGCATGATCTCCCTAAGGAGCTCGCCTCCGATATTCGCAGGGTAGCCCTAATGTCCGCCTTTGCTTCCGATGCCACATCTGATTCCCTTCAGCTGTCTGCACGAGCTATGGCTTCCTTGGTGGTGGTGAGACGGAGCACATGGCTCCGCAACTGGGATGTGGAGAGCTCCGCCCACGGTCGTCTGGTCTCGCTCCCTTTCAAAGGCAGAAAGTTGTTCAGTGCCAACCTGGACCCCTTCCTCCTGGACGGTAGAGGTAACCGAAAAGTTCTCCCATCCCACCAGCAATAACAACGCCGCCAGCCTCCCTTCTTCTGGCCCAGGTCCTATTCCTTTCGTCCCTTCAGGCCATGAGCGGACAACCCTCCCACCTTTCGCCGCAGCCAACCTCCAGTTTGGCAACTGCACCGTCAGAAGCCGAAACAGCGCTACCAGCCCCGGCCTTACAATGCCAGGCAGGGCCCCAGGAGTCAGCAATGACAACCAACCACCCCCTCTATCACAGGTAGGGGGTCGTCTCGCTTTCTTCCGCAAGCGCTGGGGTCAAATAACGGACAAATGGATTCTGGATACGGTAAGCCAGGGGTACTCCCTGGAGTTCAGGTCTCTCCCTCGAAGGTGGTTCCTTGCAATTCCCCAGCCATCTTGCGTCTTGTGCCACTTGCGCAATCTCTCCACTATCCAACACTTAGTGGACATGCGGGCTTTGGAGCGAATACCTCTCTCCCAATGCGGCCAGGGGGTATACTCGCATTTCTTTACTGTCCCCAAAAGGTCAGGGGACATCAGGCCCATTCTGGATTTGAAGTGGGTGAACAATCACCTCGCCAAACCCCACTTCAAAATGGAGACCCTCGCCTCCATTCTTCAGTCCATTCGAAGGGAGGATTTCATGACCTCCCTCAATCTTCGGGAAGCTTATTTAAACGTGCTAATCTTTCCTCCTCACCGCCGCTTCCTTCACTTTTGTTAGGACGGCTCCCATTTTCAATTCCGGGCACTTCCCTTCAACCTGTCATCTGCTCCCAGGGTCTTCTCCAAGCTCCTGGTCGCAGCTATAGCCCACCTTCACGTCCAGGGAATAGCCGCGTTCCCATACCTGGACAACATCCTAATTTGAGCTGCCTCTCATCCTGTGGCCACTCTCCATCTTCAGCAGACAGCCCAGCTTCTCTCGGAGCTGGGGTTCCTAATCAATTGGGGAAAAAGCTCTCCAGTTCCCTCGCACACCATCCTCCACCTAGGAGCCGTCATAGACACTGTAGCATTCCAGGTGTCTCTCTACCCTGAGAGACGTGAGAAGATCATCCCCCTCTTAGAGGGGGCCCTTCGGGCCTGGAGACCAAACATTCTGCTTCTCTCGAAGCTGTTAGGGATGCTGAATTCTTGCATCGGGATTGTCCCTTGGGCGAGGTTCAGGTCCAAGGCCCTTCAGTCTTTGCTCATCCAGTTCCAGCTTCAGATTTCCCTTCACCAGAAGAAAGCCATCCGCCTGAGCTCCCATGCTCGAGCAGACCTCATCTGGTGGACACGCGGTCCCTGATCTCATCCTCCCCCATCAGGTCAGACCCACCCCTACACCTGTTCACGGATGCCAGTCTGACAGGTTGGGGGGCAAAGTTGTGGGGTCATGTTGCCCAGGGGACCTGGTCACCTCAGGAGTCCAATTACCATATCAACTTCCTAGAGCTCTGGACAGTGCTCCTGGCCCTTCAGAGTCTAGAACCTCAGGTTCGCAACAAGAACGTTCTGGTCTTCATGGACAACATCTGTGCCTAAGCCTTTATCAACAGGCAGGGGGGAACCAGATCTCGCTCCCTTCAGTCCCTCTCCAGACAGTTGTTCCTGTGGATGGAGTCTCGCCTAGCCTCCCTGACCTCAGAGTATGTTCCGGGCAGGGAAAACATAGCAGCGGACTGGCTCAGCCAAGCCAGCCTCGACGATGGAGAGTGGCGTCTTCACCCCAATGTGTTTCTGAGTCTAGTAGATTGGTTCAGGCCGATAGCGATGGACCTATTCGCTTGCCACACCTCGACCCACCTACCGAGGTTTTTCAGCAGGTACCCATGTCTTCACACTGTGGGGACCAATGCCCTCCACCAGCGTTGGCCCAGGCATCTCCTGTATGCCTTTCCCCCCTCCCAAGATCCTCCCAAGGTCCTTCAAAAGATACGTCTAGAAACGGCGGAGCTCATTCTCATCGCCCCATTTTGGCCTCGACGTCCATGGTTCGTCGATCTCCAGGACCTCACCCTTCAACCTCCTCAACCGCTTCCAATCCAGGAAGATCTCTTGTCCCAAGGCCCAATCCATCACCCCGACCTCCCTCATCTGCACTTAAGTGCCTGGAGGTTGAGCGGCGGCGCCTCCTGTCCAGAGGCTATCCCACCTCAGTTGTAGAGACCCTTCTAGCAGGCTGAAAGGCCTTGACTAATCGCATCTATAACGCCACCTGGCTGGCCCTGGAACGCTGGTGCCTTCCCAGGGGGATCCAAAAGGAATCCATCAAAACTAGGGAGCTTCTTGCCTTCCTTCAGTCAGGTCTGAGGCTCGGGCTCAGCACCTCGACCCTGAAACGCCAGGTTTCTGCTATCACCTCAGCCATGGGCTTCCCGAAGGGTTCGAGGCTCACCTCCCATCCCCACGTTAAGAAGTTTTTGCGTGGGGCTTCACTCCTCAACCCTCCCCCCATTCCTCGGGCCCCCTCTTGGGACCTGGTCAGTGTTCTCCAGGCCCTCTCTTCAGCCCCCTTCGAACCCACGGCCACCTGCCCCATCCGGGAGCTTACCTTGAAAATGGTCTTCCTCCTGGCGATAGTTTCCGCCAGGAGAGTTTCTGAACTCGCAGCCCTCTCAATGGCCCCGAGTTTGGTTTCCCTCCATAGGGATCGGGTGGTGCTCCGCTCCGACTCCTCCTTTATCTCATATCCAAGATAAACTCTATATTCCACAGGTCGGCAGAGGTAACCCTCCCTTCCTTTTATCCTTCCCCTGCTTCCACCGAGGAGCGTAGTCTTCATGCACTCGATGCACGTTGGGCATTCCTCATGGTAAGTGACCAACCTACCATTTTATATTATTCTGTGAATATTTAGCAATATATGAAAAAGAATAAAATAGTACAAAATGACTACACTCTGTATTATGAAATCTGGTTCTTAAACATTCATTATTAATGAAAAGCATCAGCTTTGCAAATGATTCAATAGTGAACAGGAAGTACAAAGATGTATAGCATTGATTGTTTAATACTTGTGTATGAAATTGTATGACTCTCATCAGCAAACAATATGTATAGCTAAATTAATTATCAAAAATCAAGATTGTTACATTTGTCAAGGAACATGAACTGCAAACTTCAATGTACATATAAATATCTAAAACAACAGCAAATACATACATTTTTATATCTTGCTAAATTTGGTAAACATAGGGAAAAAGGAAGAAATTTTAAGGCACTCAATCAAATGCTCATAAAAAAGTAATGGGTACTATCCTTTCTGGGAAACAATAAAGTTTCCAAAACAATGGAAAATGACTGTACATGTTGCTATCTATTTAACATACAGAAGTGTGAGTTAGCAATGTCTGGAAAACATAAAAGTACAATAAATGCTATGGGAATAAGTTATTTAAGTATGTGTGGTAAAATAAGAGAGATTGTTAAAAATGAATGAATGTGGACTGAATACAAAATGAATGACTATTATGAAAGAAAAACATAGAAGTGATTTGATCATGTAGAAAGAATGAAAGATGATCTCATCATAAATCAAATATACAGTATAAACAATTGAGAAGAAGGAGATGGCTTATAAACATATGATGGGCTTTCCCAAAAGGATAAAAGAGAATATTTAAAAAGGAAAAGGCAATGCATGAAGCAGTATGAACTGGCAAGAGGTTTTTGCAAGGATGGAAAACAGAGAGGTAGAGTGAATGGGAATAAATTATTTTCAACTCTATTTACTATTTTATTTTTTGGATATTTTCATTTCTTCGTGTTACTATTTCTGATCATTTTATCCTCCTTGAATGTTTCTTACCTCAGAAGAGAATCCTTTGGTAGTTATGTATGCTTGTTTGTGGAACAATTTTATGTAGTTCTGTCTTTGGTTTATAGCTCGTTTGCTTTAAAATTTCTCTATATTACCAATTGCATTAAAATTTCCCTATATTGCAAACTTTAGACTAGAAAGATATATTCCCCTTATTTTTCTTCAAATTTGATGAATATCCTTTAAGGCTGGATTTCAGACCAGTTTCCATAGTAACTATCTATAGTGTCATCAGCATTATGATTTCATTGCAGAGTAAAGCAGGTACAAAATATTCCTTTTAAAGAATATTTTTATAAAGCAATTATACAATTCTTCTGCTTGCACTAGAAAGTTTGAAATTCATAGGCTGTATATCTCTTTTTTAAAAAAAAAAGTCCTTGTGCACTATGCACAGAAACATGTGTATGTGTTCATACATATGCACTTTTATATAATACTCACTAATCTCCGGTATAAAGGGAGTTTATTGATAGAATAGATTATACTTGTTATCCACACATACACTCAGTTTATGGGATGAACAAACAGGATGGATACATGGCATAAGACTTCAGCAAACAGCTTACTTTTTTCTTAAGTACTAAATCAAATCAATCTCCTAATTTGGTTTGTCCTTTAAAACGCCACTTATACTCATTTGCAGATGACTTGATAACTGTATTTATTGAATTAATAACAGTGAAATTTTCTTTCTTAACGTTTGGCTCTATTCCCAACCTATCTCCATTGGGGGAAGTTCCCCATTGGGGGAAGAGAGGCGGGATATAAATCAAATAAATAAATAAATAAATAAATAAATCTCATAAACTGTTTATGAAACTGACTTTCTTTATCAAAGAGATTTGTTGATATTGCATAGGTGCTCATTTATTTTGGCTGTCATTGAGATACAGCACAGTATGTCAATATGAGCATATTGGATATTATGCTTTAGTGGAGGGGTGTCAAACACAAGCACCACAGACTGGATCCGGCCGGCAATGTGGTCAGATCCGCCTGCGGGGCTGTCCTGGAAAACGTAAGAGGCCAGTCTGCATCGCTTTGGCCCTGACTACCCAATGTGAAGAAGAAACATCAGGCCAGCATGGCTTTGGCCTGGTCTACCCAATGGAAAGAGGAAACATGCCAGCAGTTTGGGAAGTGACATCAAGCTGGCATGCCCACCCAGTTGGCCACGCCTAGTGAGTGGCATCAAGCTGGCCATGGCCACCCAGTTGGCCACGCCTAGTGAGTGGCATCAAGCTGGCCATGCCCACCCAGTTGGCCACACCCACCCAGTCAGCCATGTCTCCCCAGCCGCCCTTAGGTCAACCACAGGCCTGATGTGGCCCTCAATGAAATTGAGTTTGACACCCCTGCTTTAGTACATGCCTCTTGACTCATGGATAATGCATCACTGGACATTTTCATGCAACAAATTTTGTCTGGGATAGTAGCAAGATTCCTGATCTGGGCAGGATGTTAGATTAGAAGGCTTTAAAGGTGACAACCAGCACCTTTAATTGCACCCAGAAGCAAATTGACAACCAATGCAGCTTGCTCAGGAGAGATCAAACATTCTTCCAGTTACAGATGTTCACAGCTCTCCTGAAGATTAAAATATTTGGAATCCCTTGGAACTCCGGTAGGAGGCTGGGTTGGGTGCTGAGAAGGCATGTGTCTGAGGTCTCATTGGGTGGCAACATTAAAAGGAGGTATCAGCCCTCCCTGGTAAACCAGACAGGAAATATAACTAAATGAACTAACTCTACATTACTTAAATGGTACATTAAGAGAACCTTGCAAGTCTGATGGTACAGACTTCCTATCATCACTTCCTAAATTTCTTCCTCTGACCAATAATCCATAGGAAATTCCTGCCTCTCTTGTCTGATTGTTTTCTAAGCAACATAAATCGGAATCTATTCCAGGCCTTTTCCAATTAAGTAAATGAAATAATTTATTTATTTCATTTACTTAATTGTTACACAATGAACAATTTCTTCCATAATTTCTATTCTTTGATTTGATTAATTTCCTGCTAGTTATTATTTTGACATTATTATCATATCTCTAAATTGAAGATTGTTAATAAACTATAATAAATTAAACATAGTCCATTAGATTCTATACAGTTTCATGTTTCCTGTTATTTGATTGGTTGTTGTTGTTTTTCTTCACATGTATAAAGTATAAAAATATACAACATGGTAACACTGAAACATTCCAATAAATTGCCAAATTTTTGAAATTGCAATTTCAAAATATTTAAGTTGATGAAAAGTATGGATAGGTTAAGCTTGCATGTCATCAGTCTGTTTACATTTTTTAAAACTTTTCAATAGATGAATATTATATTTTTTCTTGAGCTGTAGATCTTCAATCTGGAGATGGAATTTGGAAACTGAATCTAAAATCTAGGGTGGAAAACAATGTGAAGATATAAAGTCAGATGTCATTGAGATTTTTGTTCCAGTCTCACTGTCATGCTAGTTTCCACTTAGTAAGATTTTTTTTACAATTTCCTACTGTGAGAGAAAAACAATGTAGAATTGCCACTCAGCTGTAACCTGCAGTCACCCAGGAGATATAAAATAACAATCTGAGAAAACAGCAACTGCTGTTACCTAACAGGTTATTTTGACCTGGATTTCTTTTATTCTCAGGTAGCAATCTATAATATGTAGGATTTCTGCTTGTGGAACATTTTGTCAAGGGAATCAAGTTGATGGGTTATGCTTTTGGATGGCATCCAGGGATGGGTTTCTCCCGGTTCGCTGGTTACCCACTTTGTGGACGCACTGACAGATCGGCTGTCAAAAGTGCGCCGTGCAGGATCGCGTTCAAAAACTTTGTGGTATTCTGCAAATACTCTGATCCAACAGCTGTGCAGCGGCTATCCAGCTGGAGGATAAATGTATTTCAAGCTCCTCTTGTTCTGCCACATGCAAGGAAACTGAAAACACCTGCTTTCTGATAAATATTATCTTTGATTTATTGTTATGTTTAAGAAGCAGAGTTGGTAAGTTTAATGCTTTTTAGTTTACATTTCAATATGAGCATAACCAATTTGTATATCTCCAATTCATATGGAAATGTGCTGATATGGCCTATTTTAAAGAATTTGCATATAATTTACAATACATAAACACACACTCAAAAGGCACATTTATTAAGGGACAATCTAGCCAAAATTGTATTATTTCATGGTACCTTTCTGGTTCAGTTTCAGGGGGTGGGAGTGGATGGCCAGGAATTGTTTTGCTTTGCTTCCTTCCTCTAGGGCTGGTTCCAGATGGTGTTGATATGGGAGTGGGGAGGTCTAGCCCATTGCCTTTGCTTTTCAGAGAGCCTCAGAGCTTGACTCTATCCCTACATCTGTTTCATTTCTATGCAATGGTAAAGTACAAGTTGAGGAATTATTAGCATGCTGATGATACTCAGCTTTACATTTCTTCCTAGTCAATCAAATAATGCTATGGTACTGTTTCCCCAAAAATAAAACCCGGTCTTATATTTGGGGGGGGCCCTACAAAATAAGCACTACGGCTTATTTTTGAGGAAACACAATTTCAGGGTGATCAGCCCGGCTGGGTGCCCCCACTGGCATGGGCACAAAAGGCAGTGAGCCTGGGGGGGTGTGTGACATTGTCTAGTAGCAGCTCGAACCTGCCGGCTCTTTGGTCGCTGCGCTCTGGGGTTGCACAGCTTGCGCAGTGCAGGTGAGTTGATTTTCTGTCCAAGCAGCAGATGGCAGAGGCTCGGGGAGGAATGCGATCTGGATGTCCTGTGTAGGCTGTGGGAAAGCTGAGAGATGCTGAGATGGAGCAGAAGGCCAGCTGCAGTAGGTTCGTCTTCAGTCTCTCAGTTTGTGGATGTGCGCACAGCATCAGAATCGTGTGATTTCCTCCCATGCTTCTGCATCCATCTGCCTGTGCCGCCTCATGAAGACCAGCCTCCTGTGCTGGCCACACCTACCCTTCACTAGCGTTTATTTTATATTAGGCACATGTGTTAAAGTCACACTGTTATTTTTGGGGTAGGCCTTATTTTCAGGGAAACAAGGTATGTAGTATCTCTGGTATATTTGATGGGGAAATTAAAAGAGAGGCTTTGGCTCAACCTTTGGAAGCTAAGCGGCTTCCTGGTACTAGGAATTTATATCTCGTTTGTCCTTGATTTTCTTATTCCAAACCAAACCTGGGCATAATGTGAATGTCTCCTGGGATTTGCAGCTCCTGTTTGAGGAACAAGTGGCACCTGTGGCTAGAGGGCCTTTACATGACTTCATGTTCGGTGCTAATTGCATCCTTTTTTAACTAGTTTTTTTACAGTCACCCATGCCTTAATGAGTAGCCCCTATAACAAACTCACAATCTCAAGGACTCTGCCAACTAATAGATCCAAAGTCCACCAAGATAACCAGGCAAACTGTCCCTCAGAGCCTCCATAGGATCTGTATAGTTAGAATCCAACTTTAATCAAATTCAACTAAGTCACGCTGAATACAAGCCACCAGCTGTCTGTAATGAGCCCACCCCCACCCTTTCACTCTTTGCTGTTCTTATCACCATAAAATAATGCCTACGAAAGGCCCTTACTTGTATTTGGTTGGATTCCTGCTTTGTTTTTCTACAGCAATGTTCTATCTTTAGCTGCTACTTCTCCTGGAATTCCTCTGAATATCCAATTTGTTTCTGATTTAGTCTAACAAACCACAGTTTTTTTCCAACCATAATTTCTTTTATTCTTAATAAAATATTAAACTCAGTGTTGACAGTCAAAGAAGAGAAAGCCTACTGTATTTCTCCTATCTGAAGTTGCCTCACAAGATAAAAAGAAGGAAGAAGATAAAAGCAGCATGGTTTAGCATATTCATTTGTTGAATAATTTATTGTTAAGCTTTAGCTATGAAATGGAAGTATAAAAGAGCATACATAAAGAGAAATGCAGAATACACACACACAAAGATACACAACAAAGTATACATGCATATTCAAAAATCCTTAGGCAGCTAAACTTTTTCTGCCAATATATGATGATCAGTAGGCAAAATTAGAAATATGAATTAGCTTGGCTTTTAATCTCCTGGACTTGCTATTTGATTAAATAATAACATATGCTTATAGAAAAATATCATAGCCAGGATGTAATTTAAAATATTTGACCACATTGTTAATTTAAAATATTTGACCACATTGTTCAATTATATTATTTATCTAGTTTACATACACATACTGAGATGATATGAATTTTTACTGAAGATAATGAACTTTCCCAAATTCATTTCCACAGAGAATTGCATTAGCCTCTGCATTGCTTAGTTGCAGAACTATTTTAGGGTTATCATGGCAGTGCTGAAACAATTGGAGTATCTTTAGATCATTTTCCTTGATTTCTATTCTTAACAATTCCTTAGAAAATCTCCATGAACTGTTACTGCTTCAGTTGTAGTAAATATAACAACCCCCCCCATATTTTTTCTCTTTTATTGCATATTTTTCTAAACACCTTTCTATCTGAAATATGCTTTACCCAGTTCTCCTAGAACAATTAAAAATACATATCTATGCCTAGGTGGGCACATGTTCAAGTTGCTACAAATTCATGACATTCATACTTACTATCACTATAATTTATCTCATACCAATATATACACTGAGAAGTATACATGTATATTTTTAATGTGAACACAGTTCCAGGATCAAGAAGACACCAGAAATTTTTAATAATTATTGAACAATGTCAGCATTAGGCAGTCCAGATGAGTGAACAATCAATGAAAAGCAAAATAAAAACATGTGAGCTGGTACAATTTCTTCCTTAAAGAGGTACACAGGCATTAATAAAATTGTGCCAAATTCAATCATGTAACATAATTTCATGGGACTATTTTCTTTATTCTTCCAAATAATATTAGACACCTTGTATTATTTCTGTTAGCTATATTGGCTGAGAATGATGGAGCTGAATCCAATAACATCTGGGAAATTGATTTAATTGAAATTGATTTAATTCACATGATTCATGCAACTATACATACTTGTGGTAACTCTCAGTATCTTAAAATAAAATACTTAGTTTTCTCTGAACTTTTTTTAAATTACATACTCTAAAATGGGTAATTTAGAAGTTGAAGTTTGATCAACCAGGATACTTCTTTTTTGTTCATGTTACAGTGAATTTTTCAAAATAGCTGTAATTACTGTTACCTTTTTTGATTTGTAC
The DNA here is from genome assembly GCA_027560395.1 of Boaedon fuliginosus. Lineage (NCBI taxonomy): Eukaryota > Metazoa > Chordata > Lepidosauria > Squamata > Lamprophiidae > Boaedon > Boaedon fuliginosus. The sequence continues at coordinate 3,884 of JANHGC010010427.1, read as the reverse complement.
ATCTTGCCTAAATAAAAAACAAATGCAGCCACAAATTCTGAACAGGTACATTGCCTTGCCATGTTTAATTCAGCACATTTCAGCTCTTATAACAGCAGAAGTTGCAGAATCCAACAGTTACAATTACTAGAGATAGTGCTTTATATCCAGAAAAAAACCCATGACATTTATTGAAAGCAGAGAATATGGAGTAAAAATAGTGAGAAAGTAAAAAGATGTCTTGCCATGGTATGGAGATGAATAAATCACCAAATGAATAAAGCCTACAAAACCTTCCTACATAAGCCAAGAATAAAGGCACCTGCTATAACAATGGGAGTAAATGTTGACTGATGCAGAAGGCACAGAAAGTGAATGTCTAGTTCCTGTTCTAAGCAAGGTTTGCTGCCCTTCAATTCCAATGATTATTTGTAGCTAGGAGTCATACATGCTATAAAATTCTAGTTTAATATACAGAAGCACATTATAGAAAATGTTGCTTGTGCTTAAAACACACAAAGAGAAATTCACCTCCACTCCTCTGCACTGAAGCAAGGGATTAAAGAGCACACCAACTAATAATAAAGGAGAATATTTGTAGTTCAGGGGTTGATTTACACCTAGGATCAGCCTTTTTGTTGGTGCGAGGGGTTCTTGGTGCTCTGAGCTTGCTTGTTTTCTTTCATGACCCAAACTAGGTAATGTGCTGCACTGATGATTTTACCGAGTTTGGGTCTGCAAGAATGCAAGTAAGCTCAGAGAGCACCAAGGACGCCTCGCACTAACCTAAAAGCTGCTCCTAGGTGTAAATCAGAGAAGAAAACAGCTCTAGAAAGAGAAGGCTGCGGTGGCAGCGGCATTTCTCTGCTTTCCAGCTACTCTTCTCTTATTAAAACTTTTTTTTGGGGGGGGGATGTCTTTTTTTGTGTGTCCCAGCGCTACCTAAGCCACTCTGCTCTTTCTGGCACCGCAGACTTTGTCCTCATCCGTGGTGACCTTCCGTGACAAACTAGCGCGGGCAGAACCCCGAGCAAGTTAAGCAGGTACTTCCATGCCCTCCCCGGACGGTCTTTTTAAGATAAATATACACGCCTGGAGTCCTGCGGTTTAGAGAAAGGACCGTCAAGCCATCGCGACAGGTTATCCGGCGATCAGTTGCCAGAAGTTTCCGGACCTCTCAATTCCTCCTTTCGCCCGCCCGCCGGCCTTCTCCCCTCCCCCCCTCCTGCTCGGTTGCCGCTGCGCCTTCAAAGCGGCCGGCTGCCTTCCCAGCGCAGCCGATCCCGAGCGGGGCAGGGGCGTTCCAGTTGGAGGCAGAGAGGCGGGCCGGGGCTGGAAGGGACCAGGGCTGCCGGAGCGGACCGCGGGGCGCTCCCGGAGCAGAAGAGAGAGCGAAGGGGACGGAGGCGGAAGGTCTGGGCGCTGCAACTGGCGCCGCCGCCGGCCTGAGCTAGGTGAGTCGGGAACTGGTCTGCGCCTGGCGTCCTGCGGGGACGAAGAGGTAGGAGGCGAAGCACACCGGGCAAGCGGGAGACAGTGGCTCCTGAGGTCCATTTTGCAGCTGCAGGAGCTGCAGAAGAGTTCTCGGGACTGCCTGGGAAGACCTCCGGTTGGGTTGGAGCGGGCCCGGGGTGGGGTTCTGCCTTTCCAAGACGCCTTGGGCCTGGGTCCTTCTCTCCATCCGATGTTAGGTCCCGAGCAAAGGGAGAGGGGAAAGTATTGAGTTTGCATTTGAAAGAGACAGCAATAACACTAGGGTTTCTTCCCTCCTTCCTTCCCTCGCTTTAATTAATTATAAATAAGTACATTTCTTCTCCCACTCACACCCAGGAAAAAAAAATATACAACAGGTGTAAGGACTGCTCTGCACTAGGGTGAAAAAAATGTCACAACCGACATCTGCAGACCTGAAGAAAAATATGAAAGAAAGGGATAATTCGCTCTTTAAAAAACTATACAAATTCAGCCTTTGCTTGTTGCAATCGCTTTGGAGGCAGAAGGGAGTTCATAACACTTGTTGTTTGGACATTGCTAAACGTGTGGACGGGTCAGGAAAATCTGAGCAGTCTAGTACTAGCTATAACCTGAATGAAACAATATTGATAATAGCCCTGTGGTATGCTTGGGGACAAAAAAAGTCTCTTTAGCTCAGTAGAAGCCAATTTGATTGTGTAAATATAAAGTGTGGCTTGGTGTAACTGAAACATTGTAGAAGTGTTTTCTTTATGGACTTAATAAGTCACTTTGTTCCCATTATTTATTGTTCTCATTATTTATACATATCGCCACAGTGGTCCCTTTTAGTGGGTTAGAATTAAAAATGCTGAACTTGTGATTGTAATCATCCTTTACTAGAAAACCAGTCTTATGGGATCCATTAGCAGAATCTACTTTTTACATCAGGATCATATACAACAAGTCATTCCTCATTCATTGATCTTGCTAGTTATTTGGGTTTGGGGGGGGATGCAATAATATATTACATGTTCAGGATCCATCCTGGTATGCTCTGGTGTGGCTTAATCCTTTTCTGAAATCCAGGATAGACTCTACTATCAGTTCATTGCCTGATTAGGTATAATGGTTTCCCATAAGTTTCCCATAAGTTTATGCAAGGTTATCTTGAGATAGATATTTGTTTCTCATTCCCAATAAGATGAGTTAAGTACTGAAACTGGAAAATTGAAAAAGGAAGAAATCTGATTTGAAAGGACTGAAATATATTTGTTTCTTTTGCAGTTTGAACATTTATTCAGAATGGATTACTTCAGGTTTCCATGTGAGGGAAAGTACAAAAGGAGAATCTAATGCTTTTTTTTCTGAAGAAGACAACATATTTTTCAGTTTCCTTCTATCATTTTTAGGTTAATGAATACAAATCAGTAATGACTAATATAGACAGTATGTTTAGTTAAACAGGTTTTTCAGTATGTTTAAGGGTAAGATGAAAGGATGTATTGGTAATAAGATGTAATACAATTTCAATCCTTTATGAAAGAGAAATTATTCATTACCAGAAAAAAATGTGATTGAAATGTATTCTGAAGTCCCATTAATTTCAGATTAGTTGCCACTAAATTAGATGGAATATAAAATTTGAAGTGAAATATAAAAACAGTCAAGTAAAATACAAAACAATCAAGCAGAAAACAATGTCCTAATCAAACAACTATTGAGGAGAAAGCCACAAATTGCTTATCTTTGATGATTAGAATATGTGTTATACAGTATATGTATATCAGGAATTGGGGAGATTCCAGCGGCGTGGACTTCCGGCGTATCTGGGTGCAAAACCACGAGCTCTTGCGGCTTTGCCGCAGGCCTACTGATCTGAAGACTCTTAAAAGGGTATAAACCCCTCCGGAGGAGGGGCGAGCAAAGGAGTGTGGGGAGTGGAGGTAGAGGGGTTACACAGACCCCTCCTCTCAGCCCCCGTGAACTCCTTGCGGAGGATCAGCAAGGATGACGCCTTTATGGCGGCCATAAAGCTCGGAACCACCTCGGACAAGCAAGAGCAGCAGAGAGATTGAGAGATTCCAGCTGGAGGTGGAGGGGGACAAGATGAAATAATTGGAAACAACTGGATCCCCAGAATTAAACAGCTAAAAGTGAGTTGCTAAAGGGGGAAAGCGGCGATAAAAAGCATGCAACTAATTATCGGGAAGCGGCTGTTTTTCCGGTGCTTGCTGGCTTAAAAAAAAAGTGATCTTTCTGGACTTAATACTGAATACTACTTTTGAAACAATGGAAATTTGTATTGAAATAAGAGAGCAATGCAATTCGATGCTGAATAAATTGGACAAATGGGAATGGGATGAAATAAAAGAAGAATTTAAAACAGAAATGTGTAATATATTTCAAGAGATGAGATCGGATTTTCTAAGCAAACGACAGGAATGGGAGGA
>JANHGC010010417.1:11624-22366 GCA_027560395.1 Boaedon fuliginosus | reverse complement strand
GCTGGGGCTTTTCGAAGGGGAGGGAGCCCGCGTTAGAGGCTCCCCCCATTGGTGAGAGGGGGGGAGAGACTGAAAAAAAGAGACTCACACACACAGGGGAGGGGGGAGAGAGAGAGTGACAGATAGAGAGAGGGATGGGGTAGAGAGAGAGAAGGGGAGAGACACAGAGAGATGGAAAGGGAGAGACAGAGAGAGAGAGATGGAAAGAGACGGGGAGAGAGAGAGAGACAGACAGACAGACAGAAAGAGAGAGAGGGAGACAGAGAGAAATGGAAAGAGACAGAGGGGGAGACGGAGACAGAGAAGGAAAGAGAGATGGAAAGAGACAGAGAGGGAGAGAGAGAGACAGACAGCGATGGAAAGAGATGGGGGGGGAGAGAGAGAGAGATGGAAAGAGACAGAGGGGGAGAAAAAGAGACAGAGACAGAGCCAAAAAGAGAGACAGAAAGAGAGAGAGGCAGAGAGAGAGAAACAGAGAGATGAAAAGAGACAGAGGGAGGGAGAGAGACAGTGGCGGAAAGAGACAGAGAGGGAGAGAGACAGAGACAGAAAGAGAGACAGAGACAGAAAGAGAGACAGAAAGAGACAGAGGGAGAGAGACACAGATGGAAAGAGACACAGGGGGAGAGAGAGAGAAACAGAGAGAGATGGAAAGAGACGGGGGGGGGCAAGGAGGGGATGAAGAAGGGATCACCAGAAGCAGAGTTTTTAAGAATGAAGCTTCTTGCAAGTCTCCCTTGGCATATCCTAAATACACTTTGCTCAAACTTGGCAAAGTAGGAAAAATCCACACGGCCTATGAACACGCTCGCAATCTCAGAAGCAGGCACACAAGAAAGGCATGTAAGAATCCATGAACTTCCACAGTAGGGAGTAGAGATAGGATAAAAGTTCAATCACTGAAAAAAAAAACCAATACAATTTTATATATATATAAAAAAAGTTCAATCACTGAATGTCTATGTTGACTCTCAGTCGTCCAGGTCACGGTTGTCCCAAAGGTGCTTTTTTTCAAGAGGCAACTGGCCTTCCTTTGTTTTTCCTTGAAGACCTTTTGCTTCTCACCCAAGAAGCTTCTTCAGCTCCGACTGGGAATGGAAGGATTAATATTCCTTGCAGACAGCTGGTCATTTGCATTCTTTTAGAGTGCAACATCATGCAGAAACCACAGCACCACAACACAATCCTTTCAGCACTTCCAAGAAGCTCCACACCCATTTGCACTACTGGGGTGAACCTGAGGGCACAGATAAACCTCCAAGTGGCCTCAATGACTCTCTAAAAGGATGCAAATGTCCATCTGTCTGCAAGGAATTTAAATCCTTCCATCCCCCACCATCCAGTCAGAGCTAAAGAAGGTTATTGGATGAGAAGCGAAACGTCTTCAAGGAAAAACAAGGAAGCCCAGTTAGTTGCCTCTTGAAAAAAACATCTTTGGAATTTAATCACAGAAATAACTTTCAAAATCTATTTGTATATGCACAAAGCCGTGTCTACCGTAAAGGAAAGCTATTTTTTTTTAAAATTCCGGTCAGTCCCATCTGTAAGACTCTGCTTTATTTAAAACAAATGCGCCTCGGATAATAGATATAGATATGGATATGTGTCAATCATTCCTTCTGCTAGTAAACATCAGGAGGGGCATTCAAAAACACCCACGTGCAAACAAGAAGGTGGGCAAGTGGACAGATAGCAGCAGGGTCTCCTGTATTCAATGGAAGGATTTTTAAAAAATGGGAAGCATACAGACCCGTTACTGCCCTTCCTCCCATCCAGCTCTGTCAAATATTAGTACGGTATGTATGAGGAGGCTCTGGAAAATCAGGAAAGTGACATCTGCAATGGATGGAACCGCATGGCCTGTCAGGGCACAGCTGTTTAAACCCACCTCTAAATCAGAACCATCCACACCGCAACAACATAAGGCTAATTTGCATATAGGGAAAAACCTTCAAACCTGGTTTTACTGTGGCTGCATAATGCACATGCTTATTACGTACCTATATGAAGAATAAAGACCTTTCCTGTCGGAACTATAAAACTGCTAATATATTCAAACCTACATACCCACCCATAAAAGCCCAAGGCCCTACCCCAGCAGCTGCAGCAGATGTAAAAACAACCACTTCACCGGTTCATATGTTTCGCAGAGGAAGCAAAAGAGAGGAATATGTTTAAGGTTCGAACAAAGGAGCTTCGAATAGCCGATTGTGTAGCTGTGCTTCTCAGCTGCACTTTGATCACAGATACCCCACAAATGGAAGTCTCTTTCTAAAAATCAGAACCCAACCTTGCTGAATCAGCTGCAACAAAAGGACTGTATAGATTAGATTTCACCCCTCCTCCCCCCCCACCCACACACAATTATTTCAGCTCTCTAATGCCATGAAGAACAAAAGAAAGTCCCCTGAGACAAAGGCAGGGAATTGCCAAAGGCTTGATATATGCCGTGACAGCTGGAAATGAAGAGCAGGGAATGGCACTTTCTCTCTCCTTTGGCATCAGCCCATTCATTTTTCACACCAGCTGTGGAGGATAGTAAATCTCCCCCACAGCTCAAGGATGCAGGGGAAAGGACCTTCCCCAGCTCATGCGCGTGGCTTTTTCTGGCATGATTCTTCCCTGAGGCCTGATGGATAAACTACATTTGGTTTGGTTCACAACACAACAAATAAATCACAGCTGGCTTCACCTAAGGCACTAGACTATAAATCTATGACTTTGTTGTTCAAATGGTCGAATTCACACGTCTGGCCAAGCAAGCCGCGCTGTTGGCTCAAACACTGCGTGTGAACCCAGTCACGGTTTGCAGCGGCTGTCGAAAGCTTTTTCTTGGAAGGGATCATTGATCAGGGTTTGAACAGCCCCAACTAAGTCCTCGACTTACAACGGTTCATTTAGTGATTGTTCAAAGTGACAGCGGCACTGAAAATAGCGACTTATGACCGTTTTCCACACTTACGACCATGGCAACAACCCCATGGCCACATGATCAGAATTCAGATGCTTGGCAACTGGCTCATATTTATGACGGATGCAGTGTCCTGGGGTCATGTAATCAGCATTTGCGCCCTTCTGACAAGCAAAGTCAATGGGGACTCCAGATTCACTTAACAACTGTGTTACTAGTTTAACAACTGGGGTGATTCACTTAACAACTGTGGCAAGAAAATTAGTAAAATGGGGCAAAATTCACTTCACAAATGTTTCCCTTAGCAACATAAAGTCTGGGCTAAATTGCGGTTGTAACTTGAGGACTACCTGTATTTTTTGGTGAGTTTGATAAACTGGATTCCCTGTTGGGTGGTGATTGGTCCCCAAGGCCACAACTAAAAGTTCTGTGCCCCCCACAGAAAACTGGGTTAGAACAAGGCCTCTTTGAAGATGAAACTAAGAATATTCCACTAGCGATGCCAGCCTCAGATCATGTGTCGATTCCTCTGGTTTTCCTTCAAGATAACTGAGTTAGAAATAAGAATCAATACAAACAGTCCTCGACTTATGACAATTGAGCCCAAAATTTCTGTTGATAAGACATTTTTAAGGGAGTTTCCCCGCATTTTACGACTTTTCTTGCCCCGGTTGTTGAGTGAATCATTGCAGTTGGTAAGTTAGTAACCTGGTTGTAAGTGAATTTGGCTTCCCCGTTGGCTTTACTCATCAGAAGGTTGCAAAACAGGATCGCATGACCCCGGGATGCTGCAAAGGTCATAAACATGAACCAGTTGCCAAGCATCTGAATTTTGATCAAAAGATCGTGGGGAAGCTGCAGAGGTCATCACTGGGAAAAAACGGTCATAAGTCACATTTTTAGTGCCGTTGTAACTTTGAACGGTCACTAAACAAACTGTTGTAAGTCAAGGACTACCTATATATGCCTTTTAGCATATGTAGGGATTAATTATTGCATGCCTTTTCTCAAAGTGGTATGTGTGGTTTCTACCTTTATTTTATACCCACAGCAGCCACCCTAAGAGGTAAATTGGGTTTAAAGGTTATGTGACTGCCACCCAAATAAAGTGGGAGCATGAAGTCAGACTTTGCAACTCCCGGTCCAACCTTCTACCCCACCATAGCCTTTCCTGCACTTTGGACAACCATGTCTCAAGTTTAGAGGGCCTTCTGTACTTTTCAAATAATTTCTTGATCAGAGCAGCATATAAATATAATAAATAAAAATAAATGTAAGCCCCGAACAGCACTCTTTAAGGCAGCCGGTTACAATAGTCGTAAAAAGTAAAGTACTCCCAAATAAGAAGAGATTGGACAACTGTTTGTCTGAAATGGTAACATGTTTCCTGCCTGAGCAGGGGGGTTGGACTAGAAGATCTCCAAGGTCCCTTCCAACTGTTATTCTGCCTGTAATTTGACAGTGACAAATCTCACCAGGCTCAAGGCTGACTCAGCCTTCCATCCATCTGAGTTGGGTAAAATAAGGACCCAGATTGTTGGGGGCAAAAGGCTGACTCTGTAAAACCATTTAGAGAAGGCTGTAAAGCACTATAAAGCGGTATATAAGTCTAAGTGCTATTGCTAAGTGCTGTTCCTTAACCGGGGAAATGAGGCGGGGTATAAATCTAAATAAATAATAAATAAATATTCTGTAAGTAGATAAGCATTCCCCACACATCAACTTCTCAAATAAAGACCCTCATAACCTAAGCAGACAGATCCAGGAGGGTGCATTGAATTCACTCCAATTTATATAAGCCAGTATAAGCATACAGTTAGATTTCCTTTCCAATAGGAAATCCCCAAGCTATAGAAAAGAGCGGAAAGCGAGGAAAAACTCAATAAATTCATTTTAAAAAAGAAAAGAAAAGAGCGGAAAGCTAAAAAAAAAAATTATTGTTGCCCAAAACTATATGGATATCTGCATTTAGTAATAGGATATGAGCTCAATTTCAGTGATGTTTACCTTTTTAAAAGACAAAAATGTTCATTTCTGATATTTCTTACATCTGATCATAAAATGCAAACATAATTAAAACTGTAAAGTGACTAGATTATCTTTTAAAAAGAACCCCCCATCCTTTTATTTGGTGAACAGAATATTATTTTGGGCAGTAGCAGCCCTGAAATGTAGGTCAAAATTCGGTACTGCAGTAAAAGTAAACCACATCCAAAATGGAGCCAAAGGTATTAATGTGACTTCAACCACTGACCAGTCAAGGATTCATCCAGACACAGCTTTTAAAATCAAACCAAGATTTATTCAGCTGCAGAAAATTAACAAAGGGACAAACACAAAAGGGTGGCAAGTGGAGGAAAATGTTTTCCCACTTATAAAACCTTACTCAAAAGTGTATTGATAATTTGGAACCAGCTTCTTTATGTATATATTGCCAAGATGCCGATCCCTTCCAAACATCCCACTTTGAGTAACCAAATATTATTTAGGAACAAAACCATTTTTTCTTCCTCGCATTTTTTTTCTCCAACTACAGAGTCTACTTTTTTGCAGATCTACCAAGTGTTGATCCATAGGTTGTAACAGGAATTAACCAACTACCTTGTCACCCAAGCCTAACATTGCAGGCTGAAAAAACACAACTGATCCCAAATCACACAGTTGTTTTTCATGCCTAAAATGGGACTAGAACTCATAGTCTCCCGGTTTCTAGCCAGGTGCTTAACCAGTAGACCAAACTGGCTTTCCAACAAAATTGAATTTGGCATCTTAAACTGAAAATCCTATCCACTCCTCTGAAGATATAAAAAGCAACTAATAGGAGGAAGAGATCATACCCAAAGATGTCATAAATTCATTAAAATGGTTCTATGAAGGCTCCTTTCTGGCAGATTTGAGTTAGAGAAAAGAGAGGGAGAGGAAAAAATAAATGACAAGGTACTTCTAATCAAAAGATTACTTCTCTGAGTTACTTCTCTATTTCAACCCACAAATTTATTTTTGGTATCTTTCCTATGAGCTGCAAAACGAAACTGTAGAAGTTCTTCAACCATTCCAGTAGAAAATTATTGCGAGCTTCTTGCAAGTCAGTGGCTTATTGTTTTTAGTAAAAGTCAGTTTTGACTCCTGCATGCCTCTAGACAAGTCCTTGAAGTTTTCTTGGCAACATCTGCCAGTTCCTTCTTCCTAGAGCTGAATGAGAATGACTGGCTCAAGGTCACCACCCTGGCTTTGTGCCCAAGGCAAAACAAGAGCAGTCTCCTAGTTTCTAGTCTAAGGTCTTGACTGCTACACTATCTAGCCTGTTTTTGGTAAAGGGTGATTTTTATCAATGGCATTTGAATTTATCAGCATTATTAAATATCTGCCTTTACCAAAAGAGGAAAACTTAGCTGTTCTAGTCTCCACCAAAACAGTGAGGTCTGTAAGCAACAAGCTAAAGTAATGGGAAAAAACCCCTAGTGTTTAGAAAAGTTGATGGGATATAATTCAACTACATAATCTTCAGCTTTAAATCAAATCGTATTTAATCCACTGGGTTTTAAGATTATTATCTAAAATTTCAACAGAGCATACATGAGGAAGAGCTATATGAAACTCCAGCTATTTTCATAAAGCGTGCAGGGTCTTCAAATATTACAACAAAGAAAGTAGGAGTTCAAACTCTCATATCCATGAAGAGTTATCAAAAGTTGGAAGCAGATGCTAATCAGACCAATATCACTATTAAGGCATCCTGCCTATTGTACGAATCAGCACTCTGAGGAATACAATTTGCCTGAGACAGGCAAATTCTGCCAGTACTATCTCTTATTAAAAGAGAAAAACAGTTCTTGAAACTTCACTCACCCTAGTTTTGTAGAATCAAATGCTTCTTTTTTATTTAAAGTGGTGAGGGTGGTGGTGCTAGGGATAGCAAATACATAGGGAAAGGAACCAACTACATACTAGTCGGTTCCTGACTCTAGGGGGCGGTGCTCATCTCCATTTCAAAGCTGAAGAGCCAACGCTGTCCGAAGACGTCTCCGTGGTCAAGTGGCCGGCATGACTATATCCTGAAGGCGCACGGAACGTTGTTACCTATATGTATATGTATTCATATAGTCATGCACATATGACCTAAAAACAAATAAAATGATAAATAAACCCAGGAAAAGGTCATCAGTAAGGAAGGAGCAGCTTTCAGATTGGGGCTGCGAATATCCAAATGAAGATTAGATGTCCACAAAATGTGTAGGACACATGGGGCTGTTTGGCGTACACAAATATGTAGACATGTTTTTGTCAAGGCAGGAAGCACGGTGTATCCCAGTAGTTTGAGTAAGATCATCTTTGGAAGTGGGACCAGACTGGTTGTCAAGCCAAGTAAGTTTTAGATCTTTATTCTTGCCGTTACGATCAGCCACGAGGCTCTCTCCATCTCTCCTTCTCTCTCTCTCCGCATTTATACGCGGTCTTCAGCAATCATCAAAATCCATGCTTATTCCAGTGATTACTTTGATATTAAAAATATACACATTTACGTGGTATCCTAATTGCAGAGAGTATCATGCTTTGAAGTTTTAATGAGCTTTGAATTATATAAAAACGGTTATTTTATTTAGGAGAGGCTTTGCCAATTCCCTGGGGATAGGTGCCATCTTCTCATGGTTCCTAAACTTCAGCCTTCATGTATGGAACAAGGTCCTACATGGAGGCAGAGGAAAAGAAAGGAAAATGTAGCTCGGGTTTCTCTAAGTTGGGTGGGAACATTTCCCCAGACTGGGGAAATGAGGCGGGGTATAAACCTAAACAAACAAACAAACAAACAAATAAATAAATAAATAAATAAATAAACCATTGCAGCTGTTTTCCAACACATCTGAAGGACACTCTAGGACATTGGCTCTCAACCTTTTATTCCAAACGGACCTCCTTTAAATACCTTTTGTGACCTCAAACCATGGCCATGGAATCCCTCACAAGACTTAACACAAGATTTAAATCTGGCTTTGTCATCAAGCTTGGACCTGATCCCTTATTATCCATCCCTGATGTTTGATTGGAGAGTGATTGTGTTTTGTGATTTTATTTGTGTAGGACTGTTTTTAATTGTATTGTTAGCCGCCTCGAATTCCCTTTCGGTGAAGAGAGGCGGGGTATAAATTTAATAAATAAATAAATAAAATAAATATTTGTGCTGGCAAGTTCTGTTATATTATTTTATTTTATACTGACTACTTTTATTTTACATCATTTCCTTTTTTGCTCATTCTCCATTAATTAGGATTAAACTTCTCCAATAACACTTCAGGCCAATTGGAAAATGTACAAAATGAAGAGTGGAATAACTCCCCTTTGTCCCCGCAACAGAGTATGGTAAACAATAACTATTTGCAGATAACACTGTAAGCTTGTTTCTTCCCTGATTTTTAATGTAGGTTGTCATGAAGCATAAAATAACTTGTGTTAAAGTATAAGTAAAAGCAATTTGGATGATTTGTCTCCCCTCGATTTTTTTTTGAGAGGTCCTTCATTATAACATCCTTTAGTCTTTAAGTAAACATTTAATTAGCCTTTAAAAATGTATATTGTGGCTTTTCGGAAACAACCAATTGTCACTTAGGTTGCATCTCAAGAGAACTAGTCATCCTAGGGATGACTTTCATGCATCAATCTGGCCTGTGGACACTGCTTGTTTATAGGTGTGAGAGATTACAACCACAATTTATTTATTTAAGCTACTCTTTTCCAAAGTTAAAAAGGATGCATCTTTTTCTAAATTTAAACCCATCATAGAAAATACCCCTTCTAGCCATTGCTTCCTTAAGCATCCATCCACACATTCCAAATTAGCCTGTTTTTAAAATATATATTTTTTAAATTTTTGCTCTTCTACGAAATGTTTTATGTAAATTTCCAAACATAACAGTTTTGAAACTCATCTAATCTATTTTAAAATAACACTGATGGAAAAAGGGGAAAAATACAGGACAAATATAACAGTCTGAATTTTTTGCCAGGGCTTCATCAAACAAATGACAAATAAGATTGTTTTTTCTTTATCTGAACTATGATTAACTGTAGGAGATGACCAGGCTGAGCCCAAGGTGGGATCATCAATTTGGAGTCCCTGTGACCATCAACTTGCTATATTGTTGTTCTGACCCAGCTCCCCAAACACGACAAACCCTCTGAAGTGAACTCAGAGATACCTTTATTAGGAGTGCTGGCAGGCTGGCAAAAAGGTTCACTCTGAACGCAGGCTAACAAGTCTGTCTGGCTGGAAGATGAATAGTTCATCTCGGCCCCCTGCCTTTTATCCCCAGAGCTAGGGTAGGGCCTTTCTAGAAGCGGTAGTGCTTCCGTCCAAGGATCAGCTCATGGATTTCCACTGCTCTCCTCTCCTCTGCCTTCTGTGTATCTGCATGTCAGACACTGAGCCCAGCTGTTCCTCCTCTTCCTCATCAGCCACCTTCAGACCTGACTTCCATTTGAGGTCTGATGGCCCCACTTCTATTTCTCTCTCTGCCAGCTCCATTCCCTCTTCCCCCTCAGAGCTCCCAGGTTATCTTGATGCTGGCCTTGACTCCCATGCCACCTCCTCCTCTGAGTTGGCTGCTGGAGGAGCTGGCAACTGACAGACCACAACAATTATTGAATATAAACACACAAACACAACGAGAAATTTTAAAGAAGGGGCAGAGCTGCAACCATGACGTTACGGACATGTTTCACGGAGGACTCTGATAAACCACCAATATTTTAGCTGTTCAGGGGTCCTTAAGGACCTAATTTGCCCTGTAGAGGTGAAGAAGAAGGAGTGTGATCAAGGGGAGAATGCAAATAATAATAATAATAATAATAATAATAATAATAATAATAATAATTATTATTATTATTATTATTTATTGTATTTATATCCCACCTCTCTTCACTCCTCCCAGGGGAACTCGAGGCGGCAAATTCTCTGTTTGGTCCCAGAAAGGTCCTGACATCGAAGAGAAGTGGCCATTACCAGCCGCTAGGATGTCAGGCCAGCTGCCAACAGAAGAGATCTGGAAAGTGAAAGTGTGAAGAGTGAACAGGCTGTGGAAGGGTGAGAAGAAGTTTTTCTTTCTTAGTGAAATGCCCAAAAGTATCCAAATTTAAAGTGACTGTTTGAACAGCAAATTGCTGTTTTGGAGGGGAAAAGGGAGGAAAGTGACTGTGGATATTTTTTGAAATGGGCCATCTGCCATGCTGGTGGAAAGGACTGTGATAAAATGTCAGTGAAAAGTGTGGAAATACTCAATAATATGCCCTCTACCCTTTCTATCCTTTCTGAAATATCTTCCATCTGCATGTAAGTGTTTGATTTGATTGATAAATCAATAGAAGATACAGGAAATAATATCTCATACTTGTTAATTACCATCAATGAATTGGAATGTGATAAAGACATGGTAGATATAACTGATTTTAAAGCAGAAGAGAAGGGGCAGACAGATGGACTGACGCGGCACTCAGGAAACAAAGCACAGCAAATAAATTTTACAGAAGGATTTAGGGTTAAAATTAGAAGAATTAGAATATTGTCACCTACAATGGTCCAAGAATGGTGTCACGACACATAATCCGATAACCTTTATTTATTTACAGTGCAGCAGTACAAAACAGTGAAAACAGGGCTGGATAAGGTTGATACAACTTAGAACAGGTCTTTCTTATATTCTGAAAGCCCACTCACGTTATCTATCATGCCCCTCCAATAGCACTTTTCTGTCTTAAAGGAATATTTATTTATTTATTTATTTATTCGATTTTTATCCCGCCTCTCTTCCCCCAACGGGGAACTCGAGGCGGCGTACAA
>JANHGC010010417.1:0-11524 GCA_027560395.1 Boaedon fuliginosus | reverse complement strand
CTTTCAAGCTTTTTATTTCTCCCTCCCCCCCACCCACCCCCATTTACAAAGCAGACCTCAAATGATAGTGAGTTATAACTCCATAATTTCCAATAAAAATGCACAATTCCCATTATCCTCCCTTTAGGAGTGATGACAGTTGCCATCCAATTTATCCCAGAAGCACCAGATGGAAAGATTGTAAGATATGTTTTACATGCAATGGCTTTTTTTCCCTTTACATATTCAGTTTAGAATTATTGGTAGTGAACTAATACAGTTTGGGGAAGGCTGTTCCGTTAGGGTAGTATATTACTTTCTACATGCATAATTCTCCTTCTCCTTCTTCAGGTGTCGAAGGAGATATAAAGCTCTGGTTCTTGGCACTTTTATCCACTACACCAAGCAAGTTATCAAATTTTTCAACAAAACAGATACCAGTAGCCCTCAACTTACAACTACAATTGAGCCCAAAATTCCTGTTGCGAAGTAAGACAGTTAAGTGAGCTTTGCCCCCATTTTACAACTTTTCTTGCCACACTTAAGTGAATCACTCCAGTTGCTATGTTAGTAATATGTTTGTTAAGTGAATCTGGCTTCCTCATTGACTTTGCTTGTCAGAAGATCGCAAAAGGGGTATGACCTCAGGACACTGCAACCATCATAAATACAAATCAGTTGCCAAGCATTTGAATTTTGATCACATTATAATAGGGATGCTGCAACAATCTAAGTGGTCATAAGTCATTTTTTAGTGCTGTTGTTAACTTTGAA
Source organism: Boaedon fuliginosus (assembly GCA_027560395.1). Classification (NCBI taxonomy): domain Eukaryota; kingdom Metazoa; phylum Chordata; class Lepidosauria; order Squamata; family Lamprophiidae; genus Boaedon; species Boaedon fuliginosus. The sequence goes on along the minus strand of JANHGC010010417.1, from coordinate 10,771 downwards.
TGGTTAAGTAGAGGACTACCTGTAACTCTAGTTAGCTTATATAATACAGCTAAAACACCAAAATTACAAACATAACCAATTATATAGTTGATGTGTGTCAGGGATATAGATAATATAAACCTAGTGCCAGCAGAGTCAGCATAGTAACTTTATTGTACAAACTTTATTGTACATACATTACTTTATTTCAGACCTGGTCCCTGCCAGATCTATTGAGCCTATAATTCAGAACACCCAGGAAACAAACTAGCATGGTATTCTGGAAGGTTACATGTGGAAACCCCCAGTTTAAGAAGCCTACTTTAGCTCATTGTGATGAGAACGAACAAACTAAGCTGATGTGATAAGGTTCCTTCATGTCTTGTGCCATTTGGGAAGAAGAGAGAAGACACGATTCACCAAGGCTGTGAAAAGTGTGCACTGACCCAGAAGAAGGCATGATGTCATCAATCCCACCTCCCCTTCCTTCATGACTCCACTCCTTTATGAAGGTAAAAGGTCAACCATTGCCATCATAGAGGGAGCACATGTGGGCAGATGCCCCAGCTCAGATAGCCAGGAGCAGGATAAGCAGGGTTATGTTGGAGGAGAGAAGGATACCGTGGATATTCTGGGACAGAGTGAGTAGGCTGCTTTTTGCAGTCTGTCCACTCCTACAGATAGCAAAAATCTGTCGGCAGCTTTGGAAGGTTGCTATCAGTCTGACAGGAGGTAATTAGACGATAGTGTCTTCTTATGTTCCTAGGGAATTCTCACTGGTGTCACTTGTCATCGTGTCTTAATAATTTGAATACTGATCAGATCCATGAAAAATCCTTTCTCAAAGTAAACTGCTGTTCTGTTTTCAGTTTTGACATTATGGCCACAACAGAGAATTTTAGTAATGATTTTGAGATTATAAGGCCCAGAACAAAATGCCATCTGTTTTATTCTTGTGTAGGACTGTCATTCTCTCATGTAGAGGCAAGATAGAAATTAATTGAACAGATATTGGTGTCCTCTCTGTTATTTTCTCTCTCTTGCTACATGTAAAATACATTACAAGATAATGAAAGCATAAAAATTAAAACCTAAATAATACAAATATTAAAGTGTGCTACAGCGATTAAAGTATTGAATTGGAAAAGGAAAAAATTAATCCAGTTTCAGACATGGAAGCTCATTGAGTGACTTAAGACCAATTTCTCTCTTGACCAAATGTCCTAAGTTGCAGTTGTGGGGAAAAATAAAAGTAATATATAAATAGGTCACCTTGAGTTCCTGAATTGAAAATGAAAAAAAAATATAATAAATAAGTCATTACTAGAATGAAAATGATAGTATCAATTATGTTGCTCTAATAGTCACTTAAATAATTCCATTATCACATAAGCATACTAAAGACACAAGCAAAAATATATCTTACATTAGCTTATATTTATTGCATTGTTGCTATTAACTGCTTGAGATTTATGTAAGATATATATTTTAAACATATGCTTCCCTTTATTATTTTCCCTGAGGGTGGATTAGTTATTATTTAGCATAATAAAAGTAATACTATTACAATTTATTACATCAGGGATCAACTATTGTTATTGAAAACGCACGCTACGATTCCTTTGTTCCGATTAATATCGTGATAGTAAAATGTATTACAAATTAGCATAGAAATGATATTAATAAATATGCATATATTTTGTAGATATATTTATATATGCATATATACATAAACATAGTAATACAGATGTAAATCATTGCTAATAGCGAATTAAACAGTTCGTTAACTTTATTAGCAATGCAGCAGTTGGCACGACCTGACCATGTGCTCTATTTAAAATAAAAAGCGATACAACAGTTGCGCCTTTTGCCCATTGGCGCGGCCTCCTCTGTGACGGAACGTTCTCCTATACGCATGCGCCTGCCTCTTCCCACAGGGTGTTCGAGTTTTACGGGATACAGATAATAGGGTTTAATAGCAAGCAGTGCGCATGCGTACCTGCGCATGAGCCGCCCCGCTCGCACTGTCTCGTCCTTCGCCCGAGTACGTCCATGCCTAAGTCCTCTACTGAGCCCGCAAGACAGTCCGTGGGTGGAGCCTTTTGAATTAAGATTTTTAACGTTTAGTAAAGACGCACATGCGCAACGGGGGTCTTACGGTAGCTCCTCCTCCTTTTTTTAACCCTCCTCCCTTTTTGTCTTTTACAAGCGGTCTCCTTGCCCCTCGTTTTGCGCATGCCTCTTGACGTCCCCTGTTGCTCCTACGCGAGCGCGCATAGACCGGGCAGAGCGGCTTTGCCCGTCGTTGGCGCAGTGTATTGTGGGAGTGATTAAGGAAGTAAAATGGCGGACCTGGCCAACGAAGGTAGGTGGCCAGGACCGGGTGGGGGGATTGTGGTGGTAACAGTGATGGGAAAGCGGTGGCTAAGTGGAAGTGAGAGGGGACGAGATGCTTTTGGCCCGATGCTTCCCAGATCTTCAGTGGCCGTCTGGGGACTGCCCGGTTCACCAGAACTGGCGTGCGGGCTACGGCCAGGCCGGACAAAGGGAGCGGCCTCCCGGTCCCCTAGGTGGCGAAGATGAGGATGCCCTCTGAGCATAGGCAGAGGGCTTTCTTAAAAGTTCAGTCTCGAACTGCGCCCCTCTCTATCCCTCATGCTCTTTCCCTAGGGCAAGAGTGCCTCTGAGCATTTCTGGAGTGCTGTGCTAAGAATGAGGAGATTTCGCATCACCCAGAGTTCAGCTCTGCTGGCTTTCCCCCCCTTCTTTTTGTTGACATAAAAGCTGTTTTGAATGTGCATGGAGTCATGGCAGAAGTGATTACATCTGCCTGGCAGAATTTAGTAATCGGTGCTGTTCATTCTTATTCTATCGTGTAAGTAGATTGGAAAGAATTGCCTCCGAACTTGGATTGAATAGTCAAGCTTGTAAAATTTCCCAGTTCTGTCCATCATGCTGATCTGATACTGCTATGCCTTAAGTTTCTCTAGGAAACGTCTTCACTAGTCGTATCAGTTAAGGAGATTTCAGGCAATCCATCAATTTAGGGAGATTTTAGGCAATCCATCACTAAGGCTGAAGGACCAGAGTGTGTCAGTTGAGAAGGAGCTGTCGAGAGGGGACTTTCCCTGTCAACTCTGCTTTCCCTGTCAACTCTGCTGAATTTTTAGGCTACTTCTAGTAGTTTGGATACAGTAATTTATCTGGATGTATGTGGATAGATTGGTAGGAAACATTACTGACTGCTAGAAATGAACAATGGTAAAAGCACTTCATTCATTGAGTGCTTAGCTGAGGTACAGTAGCCCCTTCTGTGCAGTAACTTGCCCATAAAAGTTACATCTGAAAATCAACAGGAATTAGTGAATTATAAAAATATCCAAGGATTAACTAGCCCTGCATTCCTATTGATACTTGGGCAGCAAAAAGAGAAGAAAAGAGAATAGTGTCACAAATTTATATGTGTATGTGGAAATCTGCAAGCAGTATTTCCATTATGCTTGTGTTATAATAAACATCCCTAGGCGGTATATGACATTTAAAAATGTTTTTTTTAATCCAATGAAGGTATATGTATATTTTAAAAAGTAGCATAGTGAAGCATCTCAAGTGAGGCTGGCTTCAGAACCAAGCATAACTATTTTTCTGTCTGCTCCTTTTTATTTCTTAGCACATCTTAGACAATCTGAATAAAATATGAGTGCATCTGAGCATGGGAAGAACAGTTATTTCTCTTTATAAATATAGAAACAGCAGAATAGTCTGTGGTAAAAATGGAATATATTCCCTAAAATCTATAATTATTACAGTGAGAGGACCTGAAAATGTTTATGGAATATGATTCTCTCCTCACGTCTCAGATTAATAGGTTAACAGAGTTGGAAGGGACGCTGTAGGTCATCTAGTCCAAACCCCCCACCCCGCCCAAGCAGGAGTGAGTGAATCTCATGTGAGCGAACAGTGCTTCCATGCTACTACTAGTTCTATCTTACTCCACTAATTTCTAGGACAAGCTCAGAGATGAGATGTATAGGAGTAAGTTCCTATCACCACAGCCTATCATGAAACATGTAGAGAAATGCCTTGGAATTTATGCAAATTGCTTATTATTTTGCATCTTGGACAAGAAGATAGATATAGACATAGACCAATCAGAATCAGAAAGAATTTATGATGGAGGCAGCCATTCTCATGAACTCCTAGATGAAGTAATAGGTTAGAATGGCTAAGACTGTGTAAAATAGTAATAAGTAGAAGTGCCATAATGGTAGAAGAAACAGTAGCCCAATTAGGAGTATCATGTTCCAGATCTAAATTAAAGAATCTATAGGTGCTGATAATATCACATTTTTATTTTTTTGCTTATTAAAGCACGTAGCACATTGACAAGCAGCAATTTATATAATTAGCTTCTTTTTCCTACATGCCTCCTACCCACCGGTGGATGCCATATCTATATAATGCAGGTAGTCCTCAGCTTGTAACCAGAATTGAGCCCAAAATTTCTGTTCCTGAGTGAAATAGTTAAATGAGTTGTACTTCATTTTATGACCTTCTTGCCCTAGTTGTTAAGCAAATTGCTGCAGTTGTTAAGTGAATCATGTGATTGTTAAGTGAATCTGGCTTCCACCATTGACTTTGCTTGTTGGAAGCTTGTTGTTGCTTGTTGGAAGAAGGTTTCAAATCCAGATCACATGACCCTGGGACAGTGGACAATCCCAGGGTCAAATGGGACAGTGGACAAATGCAAACCACATGACCCTGGGACAGTGTCATAAATACATGTCAGTCGCCAATTGCCCAAAATTTGATCACATGACCTTGGGGAGGCTGCAACAGTTACGTGTGAAAACCTGTCATAAGTCACTTTTTTCAGTGCTGCTGTAACTTTGGTCTCTAAATGAATGGTTGTTAGTCAAGAACTACCTGTACTCTATAATCTTGGAATAATCAAAGCTTATCTGGCAGATTAGATGTTTAAAGTTTTAAGCATAATAACATGTGCGTCAAGAAATCAGACACAAGAGTTCTGTCAGATCAATCCTAGAAGTTTGTCTAGCCTAGTGTCTTAGTTCCTTCAGTGATTACCAAATTACATTTAGGAAACAATCACTTTCCTCTGATTTCAGCCTTTAATATTTAAAGGAGATTACACCTGAAATTGGAGGTTCTGTAATTGGCTGTCATAGCGTTGATCAATCTGTTTGTCCAAGTCCTTCATTATTTGCATTTACTTGTCACAGAATATTGTGCTTATTAGAACATAAGAAAATCTCTGCCCATATCTATCTTACATTTGCTTCACATAACCTGATGCCTCTACAAAACCTTACAAAAAGTAAGAAAAGAGTTGCTTCCAAGTACTTGATATTCAGAATGCCTATAAATGTCATTTCATTAAAAAGTATACTTTATTATTACTGCCACGAATAGAAGTTTACTCTTCCGTGAATTTACCTTGTCTTTTTTTAGAGCCATTGTTAATTGAGCTAATAAGTTATTATCTGACCTGAAATATTTGGCACTTCTGGAGAAAGTTCTTTTATTTATTTGATTAGATTCATAACAGCTTTGCTTGCTCTTGTATTCTGTACTGCTGCTAACAGAGTCTGTGGGTATCACAGATTATAATTTTGAAGTCCTAGAATAGGACAAAGTGCATTGTTTATAAACCAGTGGTCACATTTTGAATGTTATCTACGTGAAACATTAGACATCGTTATTTTATAATTCTGAAATCATTCAACTTCAAAGCCTTTAGAATTAAAAAGAAGAATAAATACCTTGTTTACTTGTTTCAAATATTCCTAAAACAATTTTCAGGACCAAATCCTTAAGAAGTAAAATATATAAAATTAAAGAAATTAGGCAGGATATGTAAGTGAATATAGGAGGGCAGTTGCTTTACATCACGTTAGTTCACTTAAGAAAATGTATTGGTTGAACAGATTTTAAGGCCTTCTTTATTTCTGTTACTGATCTATCTAAGGAAACTGTACGAGAGTTTGGTAACAATTGAGATGAGCATCTTGCTTATCAGCTGTATTTTTTATCCACACCTGAATAGTGGTGGGAAAGATAATGGTGGTTGACAAAGCAGCATTCATTTGTTAGAGCAAGAACTGCATGTGATATGTCTCGATATTAGGCAATATAAGATCTCTTTTATTTATTTCTTCACAGAAAAGCCAGCCATTGCACCTCCTGTCTTTGTATTTCAGAAAGATAAAGCACAGAAGGTAAGGAAGGCTAATGAATTATTTTTGCTTGTAAATTGACACAAGAGAATGGGAATTTTTCTTCCAGGCTTAAATGGAATAAACTAAGAAGGTTTTTCAGGTCCTGTTCCTAATGGGAATAACATGATGTTGATTGATCTACTAAGGATTTTCTTTTGTGTTACTGAGAAAACAGGCTCATGTTCCAAAATGTGTACTTAGTTCATGTACTATGCTTAGGCCTCTTGTGCAGTGTCTGAACTTATACAACATCTAGGGTTATCGTATATGATCTGGATAAAGCAGAAAACTTACACTAGACAGCAGCAAAGAGATGGGGGGGTGGACCCCTCTCTTTGCTGCAGATGTTTTTGCAGTGCTGATGTGGTTTCCTAACTTCAGCATACCATATATGAGCATTAGAAGGGAAAGTGGGTGCATGGCTGACAGATGAATCCCTGAAAAATCTCCTGGTTAAAAACCACAGAAGAATAGATAGATGAGACCTCCGTATCCTTATTAATAAATGTATATCTGCTCTTGTACGAGGGTGGTTTATAAATGGATTTTGTAAGAGAAAATATTAATGACAAAAATACTGCCTTGCCTCAAGTGCTTTTGCCAATTCATTTTTTTAAAAAATCCTATAAGAAACTCCCGTCTCCTTAATTTGGCAATTTTATGCAGAATCGATTCTACACTGTCCAATTGTAATTCTCAGGGATTTTGAAGAATCATCTTTTGCTGCTTGTTCTGAAGATGCCACAGTCTTATCATCTAAAAGAGTAGTCAGCAATTGTGAGGCATATTTTCAAGTGATACGTCTGATATTTTTTGTCTTTCAAAAATGTTCAGTTGGTAATCAGTAACTTATTAAAGGCATTCTTCTTATATAAATGATTAAAATTCTACACGTAAACATTAAAAAGCACAATACCTAAACATATCTAGAAACATAAACATATAAATACAACACTAAACGTCTGATTTAAAAACATGTCCATTTTTAGCTCTTCACTTTTTACTTAGTTCCTTCTTCCATAAACCCTAATAAGTACATTCTGACTTCATCTGAAAAGGGATTTCTTCACCACATAGATTCTATTCTACTTTCCACATTTCCAATGTTTACTTTAAATGTTCTTATACATAGTTTCGCAGACATCAAATGCCATCTGTAAATCACTTTCTCTTACATTTTCTCTTAAATTATTGCATTCAGTAAAATTGCATTCTTCCTTCTTAAACGATAAGAAGGAAAGCCTCTTAACACTTAGCAGTAGCACTTAAACTTACATCCTGCTCCATAGCGCTTTATAGCAGTCTCTGAACGCCTTACAAAGTCAGCATATTGCCTCCAACAATCTGGGTCCTCATTTTTACTGACCTTGGAAGGATGGAAGACTGAGTCAACTTAGAGCCCATCAGGATTGAACTCTAGGTTGTGGGCAGAGTTGGCCTAAAATACTTCAATCTAAACCCTGTGCCAACAGGGTTCTTCTAAGTTGGTACCGAACCTAATGGGAAATAAACATGCTTCTTGTTTCAGAGATATACTTTCATGCAGATTGAATGTGATTATTAAATCAAGTTATAAAGTTACTCATGTGACCAATGAATGTTTTTAATTAGGTGGTGATTCTAATATTTTATAAGCTCTCTGTTTTTACATTATCACCCTGCGGTTGACAGGCCCATGAAAATATGTCTGAGTTTAGTATTATATGGCTTTTTGTGTTGCTCTTAGGTTAATTCTAATATCCTTTTGTGTTTTCCTCTTCATCAAGTTGTTTCTAAACCTTCCCTAAAAGGAAGGTTTTCTTCCTCACCTGTGCAATGAGGAGTTATATTTGTCACCTTCATTCATTTTCTAGATTTCATAGCAATTAGTTCTGTATATACCATATACACTCCTGGATAAACCAGTAATTTTATAGTACAAAATACACCCCCAAATTGGGTTTGACTTTAACCATAGGTGGGGTTATCTATGTGTACATATGGATAAGCCAAGTCTCAAAATCTTAACCAAAATACTATAAAAAATACATCACCCTTCAGATAAGCCAATTGTGAAAATTTAAAACAGAATCGTGTTCTGTAAAACAACATTTATTGATACGAAGTATTAATATTGTTTTAAAATGTACAAAAATTTCAAGGGTTGACCTATCTGCAGGTGGCACATTTTTCATGATATTATGTTACAGATGTGAGGGTCGGTTTATCTGCAAATGGGCTTATCTGCAAGTTTATATAGTCGTGAGCACAGTTTCAATTTTAAGCATAGCTAAAGACAGCTTCAATACTTCAGTTTTGGAATTTGAAAATTTCATAGATTTTAACTAACTTCAAGCACTTTTACCATATTGAACAGTCATTCAATTGAACTGTTGTGTGAAACTTTCTCTGATCCTGCTTCTCTTTGGGAAATGAGCCGCAGGTTTAAGTCCCATGTGAGTAGAAGAAAAAATTGATTGTAGGCATTAGCTGTGAGAGAAATCAGAAATCTCTCTTTTATCTTGATGTTTGGGAAGGTGATATAATGCAACATACTGGTCAAAATAAAGGAGTTACATTTTGTATTTTATCAAACAGCGCACTGCTGATTTCTTGTAATTTGGGGCATATAGAATCCGGTTGGGTTAATAATTGTATGTATGGGAGATACATTGAGAAGATTTCATGCAGTGTCTCTCCTCCTACGGACGTTTTCCTGCGGGTTGGTTCTTCAATTACACAAAATGTATAAGTACAGAAGAGTGCAATGCAGCCTGTCCTTTTTCAAATTTACTTTGTTTTATAGGCCATCCATCATTTTGCCTAGGCTGGATTAGGAGAGAGAGGAAATCTAATAATAATTTGCAGATATCTTTGTATTGCTTTGTCATTGCTTGTTCCATGTTCATACCTCTTGAGCTGCTGTCTGTTTTCCAAATAGGTGGGATGTTGCTTTGACTTTTGCCTAAAGTCTGGTATATATGTATATGACTCGGCCTTGGTATGCCTTGAGTGGGCTGGTTAATTGTATGAATTTATTTTCATCGTTCCTTTAGTTGATATATGTGAGAATTGAGGAAAAAGTGGTAGAATTAACCTAGTATTCACCATCCATAGTTTGGAAATGTCCCTCCCTCCCTTCCTTCCTCCCTTCCTTCCTCCCACATCTGCAGGAATTATCACCACATTTCAAAGTAACATGGCCTGACTTCATTTTTGGTCACTTATTGGATTGGGCACTAGTTTGCATTTTTGAAAAACCTGGCCTCTTAAGTTTAAAATCCAGTTTTGGGGGTCCTTGAGAACTTGGTAGTTCTCCAGGAAATCTCCAGGAAATCAGGCAGTTTTGCAGGAGAGTGTCAAGGAACCTAGCTGGTGACATCTGGAAGTCTCTGCCAATCTGGCTGGAGCCTGTGGAGCTTGTTCACTTGTGATTGAATAACAGGGAGGGTCTTCTTCAAATCTGATAAATGTTATCAGTGTTGCTTGTGATTCATATCAAGCCAAAGATTTAAGGGGGTAAAAGAGGTGGAAGCATTGCACAGAGGCTGCTTGTCATTGGGGTATATGTATTTGAATCCCAGCAGCTGCTGCTGTAACACCCATCAGTTTATGATAGGGACAGAATCATTATTGATCCAGTCTAGGAAGAAAGGCCCTTAGTGGATCCTCCTCTGTCCTTTTGCTGCCTGGCACTGAAGGGCTGTTGTTCTTCTTTGCTCCCAGTCCCTTGCAGAGCAAAAAGGGCTGTCGGATTCAGGCGAGGACCCTCAGGGAGAAGCAGAATCTCCTCACCGGGCTATGGGTCACCCCAAATCAACAAGGGGTGCAACCTTGAGGCTCCTGCCCCCTCAGTTGCTTGTATCCGAGCTGCTTCCTGTATTGGCAGGGTAAGTCAGAACCTACCAAGGATTTCTGGTGAAACTCTGTTTTTTTGTTTTCGTTTTTTTAATTTTCTTTTTTTAGTATTCCTTTCCTCCTCTCTAAAATGCCTATAGTTTAACTTGTCAGCTGTGAGACTTGCACTTGTAATTGCTTCCCACCTGCTTGATTTCCTCTTTCTAAAATAATGGGATGTATTTTCTTTGTAGCTGACACAACAGATCTTCTTTTAGACAAAGAAGCTGCATAAGCCAAATAGTCTTATTTAGTTCAGCATTGCCTATGCACTGATGGGCAGTAGGACCTCAGGTTTTTGGAGAGATTTTCCCAATCCTGCTTAGAGACGTCAGAGATTGAGCCTGTGATCTTTTGCATGTATGTAGTATTTACTGAGCGAGAGTCTTTATCCAGGGAACATTTAACAAAAGATAGTTTCTGAATTTCTTAGCCCATAGGAAATAACAGGAGGCAGCAGTAGAGACGAAAAGAAATTGGTCTCCACCTTCAAAAATGAAACAGGTGAGCCTTTTAATGGAGAGCTTTTAAAGTCCCTAAGTCAGGGGTCTTCAAACTTGACAGCTTTAAGACTTGTGGACTTCAATTCCCAGAATTCCCCCTCCAGTCATGTTAGCTCAGGAATTCTGGGAGTTGAAGTCCACAAGTCTTAAACTTGCCAAGTTTGAAGACCCTTG
>JANHGC010010413.1:218072-230604 GCA_027560395.1 Boaedon fuliginosus | reverse complement strand
AGACCCTCACAGCCTCCAGACACCGGGACATCACCTCCACGGCCCCACTGATTCCGCCCGGGGTCGAGATGTATAATGGGGTATCATCAGCGTACTCTGGTGTAGGCATGCTCGCTATATATTTCAACGGTGTCTTAGAGAAATTATGCTTCTTTGTTGACTTGCATGGTATTTGTGCTAACCTAGGAAATACACTCTTGTATTTGTATGCCAAGGAGGTGCAGTGGCTCAGTGGTTAAAGACACTAGCTTGTCAGCTGGAAAACTGACATCCCAGGTTCAAGACCCAAATGCCTCATGACAGGGATGAGCTCCCGTTACTTGACCCAGCCTCTGCCCCACCTAGCAGTTAGAAACCAAGCAAATGTGAGCAGTTAAACAAGTACCACTTCGGTGGGAAGGAAACAGCATTCTGTGAGCCTTCATTTATAGTCATGCTGGTCACATGACCACATAACATCTCTGGATAACGCTGGTTCCCTCAGCTAAGAAACAGAGATGAGCATTGCCTCCTAGAGTCAGATATGAAGAGGCAGTAACATAAATCCTTTTCCATTTTTTATTCTAATTTTAGCATGTTGTGTAAAGTCAACCTATGTTGGCTGTTGATGCATGCTTAAACAATCTTTTTGCTTGGTTGATGATTGCACTGGTTCTCAGGAACCGATAGCGATAATTCGGCAGGGTTCACCGAACCCATAAATATCACTCCGGCTGGCCCTGCCCACCTGCCCCCGTCTTGGCCCTCCTGTACTAAATTAAGTGTTTTTAAGCTAAGCTGATGGCATGGCAGAGCTCACCCGCCCCGCCCTCCTCACCTTCCTACATGCGCCAGCTGAGCTAGGTAAGCTCTGGGGCAGCATGTGACCTCAGCAGCTTCGCAGCAGTTTAAAACTGGCTGCGAGGCAATGGGGTGGTGGTGCCGGAGCCTTCGTTGTGCGGCTGGGCGGGAGGTTGCCAAAGCTTTAAAGCAGCTCCAGAGGCTGCGATTGCCACATGGGGGGGGGGGTTGCCAGAGCTGCTTTAAAGAGTTTCTTAGCGCCCCTTTTGGGGCTGTCGCTGCCAGGGAGTTTCCCTGTGAAAGAGTCTGTTTCATGGGGAAAATAAACAAATTCCTCGGCAGCAGCAGCTCCAAAGAATCGCTAAGAAACACCGCCCCCTTCTCTGCAGCACGGAGAATGCTCCCATGGCCCAGGGAGAACGAACTTAACGAAGCCTGCTTTTAATGTCAGCACTTGGGGAGGGCTGCCTCCTGCGGGTTGCTCCAGCGGCACTTCCAAGGCCCTTACCGGCATTAAGAACAGCATTCATTAAGTTATTTATTTATTTATTTATTTAGATATATACCCCGCTTCATTTCCCCAGTCAAGTTCATTCCACCTGGGCCATGGGACGTGCTCTGTACTGCAGAGAAGCACCCAGCCCCAGCAGCACTTAAAGCCCCGCTCTACAGTGAAGCTCATTGCAGGAAAGAGCTGAGGAGGAGGTGAAGGCCAGAACTCCTTAGCTCTTTCCTGAAGAAAGCTTCATGTCATAGCGCCCCCAGCCCGCCGGGCGCTAACAGCAGCAATCTTTGGTTTAGTGCTGGGGCTTTAAGGGGGCGCTGCGCTGCCCCCAGCAGCTCTTAAGGCAAACTTCGCTGCAAAAAAGCTGCGGGCAATGTTTTTGCTCGGAGTAGATGGGAGGCTTGGAGAGAACAAAGGTAAAACCTTTAGTCCAAGCCTCCCATCTTCTCAGAGCAAAGCCACCCTGAAGCACCCTGGCTAACTTCGCCCCTCCGAGGCAGTTTTGCACTGAGAAGGTGGGAGGCTTGGACTAAAGGTTTTTCCCTTTTGGTTGGTTGGGTGAAATAAGCACACTTAATCCAGGGCATTTGCTAACAACATATCTTGTTTGACTAACTAGCTTAGCATGGATCATCGCCAGCCATCAAATATAGCCCATTTAATATCAAGAGTTTGCTATCAGCTTTAGCATACCTAATGCCAACTGTACAAATTGGATGTCTATGCATGATTTCAGAATTTTGACTACATCTGTCTTCTTTGTTACTGTCTCACCTTAAAATGAAATATTTCTATTGGCTTTTTCCCAGTCTTGACTTTGAGGGGATTATATGCTTGAAAACAGAACACTCTGCTGAAAGTTAAGCTTTTTATGTTATCTCATCATGCCTGAAAGTGTTATAAGATGTTCTGTTCAGGATGTGCCAACAGTATGAAAATATATGAAATATATTAAAACTCCTTTGGATGATTGAAGGGCATGTATTAACAAACAAAACAAAATGGGCATTTATTTGCCGTTCACATTTTTCTTACTTGTATTTCACTATTACCTACTTGAAACTTGTGAAGGAAACATCTGTTGTTTAATATATAAAACATGTACAGTAAAAAAAAGACTTTTGAAATGTAGAATAGTGTTCTCTGCCAAATTCCAGTTATACCCTTAAAAAAACTTTACTAAGAAAAAAATCTGTTGGTTATTTCAAACATTCTTTCTCTTTAAAAGAATGCAAATGACCAACTGTCTGCAAGGAGTATAAATCCTTCCATTCCCCACCCTCCAGTCAGAGCTGAAGAAGCTTCTTGGATGAGAAATGAAACTTCTTCAAAGAAAAACAAGGAAGTCCAGTTGCCTCTTGCAAAAGCAGATTTGGGACAACCATGACCTAGATGACTGAGAATCTCCACAGACATCTGTTGACTTGAGATCACTATCAATTTATCTTTGAGGGAATGTCTATAAAGCTGTACTACTTCAATATTAATGTGTCAATCAACCCATATTAAACCATAATTATTTATGTTTTGCTAATACTGTATTATAAAGGAATGCAGTGGCTCAGGCTAAGATGCTGAGCTTGTCTATCAGAAGGTTGGCAGTTCAGCGGTTCGAATCCCTTGCGCCGCGTAATGGAATGAGGCCCTGTTACTTGTCTCAGCTTCTGCCAACCTAGCAGTTTGAAAGCACATAAAATGCAAATAGAAAAATAGGGACCACTTTACTGGGAAGGTAACAGCCTTCCATGCGCCTTCTGTGTTTATTCATGCCAGCCACATGACCACAGAGATGTCTTCGGACAGCGCTGGCTCTTCGGCTTAGAAATGGAGATGAGCACTGCCCCCTAGACCCGGAAATGACTAGCACACATGTGCGGAGGAATCTTTACCTTTAATACTGTATTTCAAATACAAAATGGTAGGTCTTGCTTCAAACTTAACTGACTCAAAATATAATGGCAAATATCCTTATGTAAATACTGTATATATTGATATGTCTGCATGTTCCTCTCTTTACTTAATGGCCAAAGAGACAGATACATTGGAAACAGAGAATTAACTTGTTTCTATCCAAATCTTTAATTGCTATCTGTTCCTTCTTATAAAATCCAGATATATTAGGTATCATGGAACCCATTAGAATACAAATACTTAAAGCATGTAGTTCTTAATTTATAATGTATACTTGTATTTCTTGGTTTATCATCTTTGTTATCTGTTCGTACTACAGTAAATTAATAGCATTGTTATAAGGAAAATGAAGGTAAATATTATTTCTACAAACGTATTTCTCCTCTTTAAAATAGCAGTCAGCAAATGGATTTGCAAGAGATCGAAGAATATTAAAAAATGGAAGTCCAACAATCACTGTGATAATAAAATATATTTATATGGATGCAGCTTCAGACTAAATCGGCCCAAAGATTATGAGTAGGTTTCCCAAGTAGGAATGCTAAAGGTTCTTCCACAGCAGGAGATTCAAGGTAAAGCAAGAAATCAGTGTTTCTGGTCACAGCATCAATCAGCTGGAATAAAGATGATGCCCCCATTCCCCTACTTCAGGCTGTGAAGAATGAGATGTTCAAAAGAGTCTTTGAGGATACTTGTTTCTTTATTAATTCACCATCAGTATAAAACAGATGCATAGCATGGATTAAATATTGAAAATCCAAAAAGTGTCAGTCTCAAGTAACCAGGGACAGGAGTTGAGTTCAAAGCACTAAAAGTTTATTCCATGCTTATACAAAACAATCTTATCTACTAATGCTCAAGGCAAGTTGGCATTTGATAAAAGTCAATGGAATTAATGGGAGGGTTAGGCTTAGGTCTCTTGTGACTACATAAGGACTCCAAACTGATTATGTGTTTGACATTGCCTTTGGGCTCTATCTGGTCATCTCCCACTAAAATAAAGTATGACTGCAGTTACACGAAAAGTGATCTCCAAAACCCATGTAGAATAGATCTTGCATATTTTTAAAAATGCACTACATGGAACATACCGTACAAATTTAATTATGCTTGATTTTTTTTCATACAGTACTTAACCTGGTAATCTAGGACTGTTTATTTATGACTATTTAAGTTATGATGGCTTTGGGAAAAGTAATTTGTGTCTCGTTCTCAAAGTTATGATTATTATGCCACCCTGGAGTCTCATTATTGCAATTTGAAGGCTTGGCAACCTGTTCACATTTACAACAATTGCAGCATCATATTGTCACATGATCATAATTTGCAACCTCCCGGGTCAGCTTCCAACAAGGAACTTCAACTGGATTAGCTGGATTTGTTCAGCAACTGCATATTCATTGAACAACCACATGACATGATTCATTTAACCACTGGGATAAAAATGGATGTAAAATTTAAAAATTGTAAAAAAATTGTAAAAATTTTGCAAGGAGGGCCATATTTGGTGAGGTGGAAAGGTGTGGGGGACGACCATTCAGCCTGACATTCTTTGAACCATTAAAATTAAATGCGGGAGGCGGGATATAAATCTAATAAATAAATAAATAAATAAATAAATAAATAAATAAATAAATAAATAAATAAAATGCAAATGAACTATTTTATGAATGTTTATGTTTGTTTATGTTTATTAAATTTATACACTGCCTCTCTTCCCCAATCAAGGGGAACACTAGGTGGCTTACAATGATGGGATGAAGGGAAAAATGCACGCCAGTGGGGAGAAGAGGCTGCGGGCCACTCGAAATTGGAAAATGGGCTGCAATTGGCCCCCGGGCCGGACTTTGGACATGCCTGGTTTAAACAGTCCTCAGGTTGTTTGTTTGTTTGTTTGTTTTTATTCTGCCTTTATTACTTTATAAGTAATTGTGAATGTATATAATACTTCTTCCTCTTCCTAGTTTCATCACAATAACAATCCTGTTATTGGGATGGGTTAGACTGAGAGAGAGTGACTACCATGTTTCCCTGAAAATAAGACCCTGTCTTATTTTTTTTGCCAACGAAAAAGGTGCCAGGTCTTATTTTCCGGGGAAGTCATGCACTGACTAACCTATTAATTAGGGACAGACGTATATTGGGTACATGTGTAAGAACCAAGGTAGGTCTTATTTTCAGGGGAGGTCATATTTTCAGGGAAACAGGGTAGTCCAAAGTCACCCAGCCAGTTTTCATGCCTGAGGTAAAAGTAAAGTCTCCTAGTTTCTCCCCAACACCTTAACTGCTACTTTATAAGTGACTGTTTTAATTAATGTTAATAAATTGGCTCAATTAGTTACTACTGTAAGCATTATTTTATCCCATACTAGCAGATTACCCGGCCTTGCTTGGGGTAATAGAGACCTCAATAGAGAGAAGCAATTCTGCACAAGCTCAGCAGGGAGTTGATGCTTGTTTATTAAGAGTGTCCTCTTTGTCCCCCAAAAAAGGGATCAAAAATGGCCCCTACCCTTTGCAGACCCCAGCAGTGCTTTTCTTATTACGCTTTTCTACCTATCTGCCAAGTTTGAGGTAGATTGGTGCAGAACTGAAAGTTTGTATAGAGCACATACAAGCACACATCCGCACCCCACCTCTTTTTTATAAATATAGATTATGAACATCCTGAAAAATCACAGGATAAATGAATTAACAAATTACATATTTATTTATTTCATTAGATTTATACCGCGCCTCTCTTCCCCGGTCAAGGGGAACTCGAGGTGGCTTACAACAATTAAAATACAATACCATGGTACACAATATTTAAAATTCCTAAAAACAGAATCACACACCAATGAGTACTCTTCCAAGAAAAGTGGGGAAACATCAGTCCCAGGCCTGCCGATAGAGCCAGGTCTTAGTGGCTCTGCAGAAGACCAACAGATTTGAGATGTTGCCCCCTCCCACACCTCTGTGCCAGCCAAGGCGGTCTCTGAGGAAAGGCAGCCAGGGCTTGACAGGGACACTGGGCCACAGCCATTTGCAGGCCTTCTTAAACTCCCATGCGCCCTCCAACATGGTAGGCAACCTTACTTGGTGGGGTGGGCTGCGCCGTGTGTCTTGGGCCCGTTGCCACTGGGGCAAATCTGGAATTTATATGTATAAAACATGGTGCCTCATTCTGAATATGGTGCCTCAGTCAGTTTGAAAATTGCACATGCTCAGTAGACAGAGGTAAAAACTGCACATGCTCAATAGAGAGTTACTGCTTGTTCATTAAGTGTCTCCTCTTTGCCCCCCCAAAAAGTGAGGAAAGCCCCCCTACCCTTTGGTGACCCCGACAATGCTGATCTTACTATGCTTATCTATCTATCTGCCAACTTTGAGCTAGATTGGTTCAGGACTGAAAGTTTGTATAGAGCACATACAAACAAACACTTCTGTTTTATAGATATAGATTTTACAATACCTTATAACTTAATAAAAATGTGATAAAAAGAGATAGTTAGATTTTAAGTAAGCTAACAAAGGCTAATATGAATTTAAAGAAAATATATACAATTCAAGCTCTGTTTATACAAAAAAGATTTGGTTTCTCACATGATTGATAATTAGAGGATTTGTGATCCAATGCATCTAGAGGGGCCAGATACGAGAACACTGGTCTAGAGATAACCATAACAATTCTTGAGCTTCTGCAGCTGGAAACCTCTTGATGTTACTGGAAATAGTCATGGAGGTCTTCATATGCCACATGTTGCGGCTCCTTTTTAAAAAGTGTTGTTAAGTATCCTTGTGGAGAATTGCATGAAGAAAATGACTTGACAAAGATAAAAGGAAATTGAGAGAAAGAAATATTCAATGAATGCTAATTACATTTTAGGATATCATATTGCAAGCATAACATTATTTGACTTTTTCATCCAAACAATAAATGTTTCAGTGTTGTAGTATAGTGTGTGTATACATGCATGCATATGCACTCACATAGGTACACATGCGTACAATATTATAGACATTTAAGATGACTGTAGCCAGACTGTGATTACATTGGCCTTGTTGTATGTATTGGAACCATTCTTGCTTAAATTTGATTAAATTTCTGTTGTATATGTAAACTATTAGTTTTGCTGTTGCTGCAGTTTAAGTTCCCAATCAAATATTGTTGGGATTGTATATTTATTTTTTGTCACATATGATTCCTAATGCTATGGCAATTTTCACATACATAAATATTATTATGCATTTGTTTGCTTGCTTACTCTTTAGTATTTTCAAATTTTTAATTTCAAATTAAATACTTTTTCCGTTGTAGTTCTTGTTAAGACATTGACAATGTAGCTTCAATATTAAAATTTCCTTTTTTTGAATTTTGATTTGATTTGTATTGTTGGAGATTGAGCAATGAAACTTTAACTCTGAACCATCTGTACAGCGCATTACATTTTTAAAGAGCCACTTTGGTATGTACAAAAAAATGTAGTGTAAGTGTTCCTGGCAAATGTATTATCTAACGTTAAGAAAATCAAATCAGGGATGAAGTACATATGGACCATGTATTTTTATCTTGAGACCCATATAATTTCTGAAACATAATTTGATTTTTCTATCTCACTCCTGAGTGAAAAAGAATTTAAACTATATATGAATGTTTTATATCATATGTGATGTTTTATAGGCACTGCAATATCTGCACATCAGCCAAAACCATGTAACTCTTGAGCTACAAACACATATAATTGCCTACTGAAGTAAGGCTTTGCACAAGTGTTTTAATGTAGTCAGTTCTGGATTGTGATTGTGAATGTTAATGTCACCAAAAGATAGGCTGTTTTCTGACACTTGAATAGAGAGAAATAGTGCAATGAAAGTGGCAATTTTGCAAAGCTCTAAGCCCTTTAGATCTTTTGTGTTCGTTGATTTGGGGGGGAAAATCCATTCATATGAAAATATTATGATAGGGCTTCTCTTGAGGGCTTCCAATAGGTATGCCTTCTCGGAAGGTTAGAAAAGTCTTTGTAGGACACATCCATAGACATGAAATTGCAAATTGTTTTAGCAATCCTCTGGATGGTGGGACCAAAACTACTGCACATGCATTCAGCCTGAATAATGTATGGGTTTGACTCTCTCCAAATATTGAGCATTTATTAATATCTGTACTAATCTCCCTCTATACATTGGGGATCAGGAAATCAAAACCATTGGATATTTGTTTTATATTGTTAGTTTTATAGAGATCTCCATTATAAATTATGAATTCAATGAAGAATTATTTGCCACTTAATATAGCTTCATTACTTAATATAAAACAAATTTAAGTGAACAAATAATACCAATGTTTGGTGCTTGTTTATTTAATGAAGGAAGTCATCTAATGTGTCAAGTGCCTATATGAAAATTTAATTGCCTCCTTAGACTTGGTAGCTGGTTCTGCCATTTTTAGCTGCAAGACTTTCCAAATGCCTCCCTGTAATTAGTAGTCAGTCTCTCCAAAGTTGGTAGGAAATTAGATCCATTGATCCATTTTAACTATTTTGATCTAATAATATTTAAGAGATTTTAACTTAATGTCTATGGAGATTCTTGGTCATCCATGTCATGGTTGTCCCAAAGGTGTTTTTTTCAAAAGGCAACTGGATTTTGTTTTTCCTTGAAAATGTTTGGCTTCTGAATCAGAACTGAAGAAGCTTCTTGGATGAGAAGCAAAACGTCATCAAGGAAAAACAAAGCCCAATTGCCTTTTGAAAAAGCACCTCTGGGACAGATTTTAACTTACTGTTTCAGATCCTATGTCCATATTTCTATGGGTCTAGATTTGGACCTTAATCTGGACTACTCCAAAATCACTGAAGCTGTTCTTCATAGACTTTTTTGTATGTTTAGGATGACTGTCTGTATAGACTTGTTTGTATCTTTGGGGTCAACGTCTTGCTGGATAACTCATTTGCACTTCTTCTTCCGTTGATAAACATAAAACTTTATGTTCCGGAATATCTTACTGATATAATTCATGTTCCATATCTTCAAAAATGGCAAACCATTTGCATCAGGTGGCAATAAAGCATCTCTCCATGCTTGACTGCTGCTATGGAAGTCTTATTGTGGAATTTATTTATTTATTTATTTATTTATTACACTTTTATTTATTTTATTTTTATTTATTTGATATATCCTGCCTCTCTTCCCCGGTCAAGGGAAACTTGGAGGGAAAACGATGGGTGGCTTACAACATAGATAGCAATAGCACTCAGATTTTATATACTGCAGTTTTTGATGAGGGATCTTTGGTTGTTTTGTTGCAAACATTTCATTATGCAAACTAGGCAACATCATCACTGTTAGTAAACAGTGAAGCTTGCTCTCTGTCTGGATTCTAATGCCTTGCCCTTTTTGTGGGGGTGCTCATAAAAGTTCTTTGTGCTGTTCACTGTTGGCTTGCTTGGCAATTCCTTGATTGGGGTATTGTTTACTTGATAATTAGTCTGATGTTAACCTTGGAGTTAATTTATGCTCATCTGGGTGCTAAGAGTGCCAGGCTTCTATAAATTCCCTAGCATTTTTGGACTTGCCTTGGTCTAGGGTGGTCACCGTTTCCCAGTTGAAACTATGTTTAAGTCTGTCCATATATTGTGACATTAAAGAGTTTTCATCATGTATTCTGGCTCCTAGTTGGTGTTCATGGATGCGCCCTGCCAGTCTTCAGCCTAATTGTCCTACATAGTGGCTGTTGCAGTCTGTACACTGTATGTTGTAGATGATTCCTGTTTTTTTTCTTCTGGGGTTGCTGGCTCTTTTGGTTTACTTAGGATACTTCAAATGGCTTTAGCTTGTGTGCTCTGCATGTGGTTATGGTAGTCTGTTGGGGGGTTTCCAAGATAAAGCCTAAGAAAATGGTAGTCTTCTGATAGTAATACATACAGTATATTTTTGCAAATAGGACTTCATACATTTTTTGAGTTATTTATTTTAATAGTCATTTCTTAAACCACTTGAGATTTGTTTATCTTCCAAATGGGGATGGATGCACGCTTATTCTACATGGCCAGGTGATTATCTTATAAACATTATTTATTTCTACTTGTACTGCACATAGATAAATTCACATATTGTATTATTGTTATTATCAATGTCATCATCATCATCATCATCAACATCATCATATATTCCTTCAATGAATGTACAGTCTTTAGTATGGATATTTTCCGATCATTTGTATGCTTACTAAGAGCTTAGGAATCATGGAGGCACCTGTGTAGTATGTAGGAAGTTCCAAGATGGGTGGATTTTTGCAAAGTCAGTAATGATAATATGGTAAATTTAAAACCGGTGAATCACTTTGATACAGCTTCAAGAGCTCCAATTTCTACTGGTATCTACATAATGTTAAAACTATTCTGTTTCTATCTTTGTAACTTTTAATTAAGTGAAACAGTGCATAATAAGGCAACAGTTTTTGAATCAACATACTTCAAAAGGGTTAACTTAAAAATGCATTTAAAATCTAGACCTCATAACTCCCATGGGATTAAAATTTGGCAAAATTTGGCTGCTTCAATGCCGCCCTGCTGCCATATCATTTCACTGCCACAATCACATGATTGTCTTTATAACATTCCCTGCCAACTTCTCACAAGGAAAGGGAAACTGACAGGAAGTCAGAAGTCCCTCCCCCTTCCATTGCCTATTCACTCACCTAAGCTCATTCTATTTCTCAATTTAGGTAAGGAAATGTCTCTGCAATGATGACCCAACGGGCCATAGGTTGTCCAGCTATAGTTAACTTTTTCTTTTAAAATCTTTCAACTAAAATACCCAGATCCAAATATTTTATTAATTTGTTTCCATTTTGCCAATTTGAATATATTGATACATCTATGAACCACACTTTTTTTTATAATAGTAATATCTGGCAGGTTGTTTCAGGTATTGGTCTGTCCATATTCTAAATCTAACTACAAAAACAGGAGACAGTGGGGTGTTCTATTATTATTATAGTTGTTTGGTATTTTTCTATTAAAAGCAGGATATTAAGGAAAAATGGTATTTGAAACTTTGGCCTGTTGCTTATAAATAGAATAGTGAGATACTGTTGGGTTTACAAATTAAAGAATTTCCAAAACTTGGAAAATGTTTCAGCATTCTGTTTGAACAAACAGACATTTTATTTTTGTCTCTACAACCTGAAGTCACTTAGAGGAAGCTAGAAGATTCATTTATTCATCTAAGGAACTTACGTATACACATACACACAAAGATATAGACACACAAATGCCTATACAAATATACATAGATGCACCCACATAAGCACACACACAGTTGATTAACGAGAGAATATTGAAACAATTGTTATATGTCTTATGTTTGCTCTATAAAATTATTATAACAGGTCTATGACCTTCTAGAAGTAGTCTATAAATCTGCCATTTGCCATTTATACTCTATTGCTTTGGGATTACAGTTGTCTTCAAAGAAGTAAAGTTGAAATATTTGGTAACTCACTGAAACAGAGGAACATCTGGAAAAGCCAAGTGAACAGTTGCACACAACAGTTACATTTTTTTCCAAGTAATAATTCCATATTTTGTTCTGTCTTTTATGCACACATCCAGATTGGTTCCAACATGCCTATCATCATGACATAAAAAAAATATGGAAAGTTACATTGGTGTTTTGGTTTTGCAGTCACTTTGTGGGCAGTTTTTTTTTTTTTTTTTGCCATGCCTTTCAGTTCTGGGATATAAATGATTATACAGAGAAAGAATTTGGCAAACCTATTATAAAACTCAGCCTCCTTTTAGTTCATTTCTACATACTTTCAGAATTCCAGTGAAATGCTTGATTTTTTTCCTATTTAATAGAGAATTTTTAATAGCCAGTTTGAAATCTATGTGAATTTTTCAGTTTTTATAATATTACTAGCTGATTACCCAGCCTTACTCGGGTTTTTTTTTTAAAAAAAGAAGTCAATTTGTGCCAAATCGTTTGTGGGCCTTCTGAAGCCCACAGTGCCCCCTTCCACATCATTTGTGGGCCTTCTGAAGCCCCTGGCGCCCCCTCCCACATCTCTGCTCCGGCAAGACCACCTCTAGGCCAAGGGCAGGCCAGCTCTGAGGAAATCAGCCAGGGCTTGATAGGGGCACTGGGCTGCAGCTGTTTGGGGCCTTCTTAAGCCCCCGCACCCCCTCCAACATCGTAGGCGACCTTCCTTGGCGGAGTGGGCTGCTCCATGTGTCTTGGGCCCGTCACCGCTGAGGCAAATCTGGAATTTATTTGTATAAAACATGGTGCCTCAGAGGTTTGAATATGGTGCCTCAGTCAGTTTGAAAACTGCACACGCTCAGTAGAGAG
>JANHGC010010413.1:177761-193635 GCA_027560395.1 Boaedon fuliginosus | reverse complement strand
TTAACAGCCTTGCGAAAGACAGGTAGGCTGGAGATGGTCCTAATTTCAACGGGGAGCGAGTTCCAGAGCGACGGCGCCCCCACCGAGAAGGCCCGCACCCATGGCCCCGCTAGCCGGCACTGCTTTGCCGACGATAAATAAATAAATAAATAAATAAATAAATAAATAAATAAATAAGTAACATACATTGTACAAAAAAAAATCCACAATCCCTAAGATTATATTGATTTATAAAAATGCCACAATTTTTTGTTAATATTAATTGTTTTGTTAAATTTAAAATAACCTAGCATTTTATTTAAAGCAGGGGTGTCTAATTCAAGACCCGCAGGTCAGATTCGGCCTGCAGGATGGTTAGATCTGGCCCATGGGGCTGCCCTGGAAATAGCAAAGTACCCTTGGTGTACCCTAACCCTAACCCTAACCCTAGCCCATGCTAGTGAAAGAGCTCTGTCAGTGAAAACAGAGCTTAGCCCGAGCTTGGTTTTCACTGGCAGAATGCTTGGGCTGCCACAGACACCCCCTGACATAAGTGATGTCAAGCTGGCAATGCCCACCCCAGCCATGTTCATTCTATCCCCCCCCCAAGGTCAACACAACTCTGATGAAATCAAGTTTGACACCCCTGATTTCAAGTGTGTCCACCTATCCCTGACCATGATGAACATAGATAGTAGAAAGGATCTGGAAAGACAAGACAGGCTTGGAGGAACAGTTTGTCACCTCGTGACTAATTTGTAGCTATTTTGTGTTCACCAGTGCTTCTTTCTCTAGGGAAGGAATTCACTAATGTTGGAATTGTCTATGGTCACTTAAGCAAATCTCTGAGAAGTACAGAGCTGCTTTACAGCATAGATTGGCTTGTG
This sequence comes from Boaedon fuliginosus, assembly GCA_027560395.1. Classification (NCBI taxonomy): domain Eukaryota; kingdom Metazoa; phylum Chordata; class Lepidosauria; order Squamata; family Lamprophiidae; genus Boaedon; species Boaedon fuliginosus. The sequence continues at coordinate 192,769 of JANHGC010010413.1, read as the reverse complement.
AATTTTCATTAATTTTTTTTAATTAAAATTTTATTAAGTTTTAAAACATTTAAGAAATTTAAAAACAGCACATCAATATCCAGTCCAATGTTTCAGAAGTTCAATACAATATCAAATTCTAGATTTCTATCTATATTCCATCATTACTTTATATAATATCTAATACAAACTTATTAGAAAAAAAACAGATAGTAGAAGTGATAGAATTCAAGAAAAAAAACAATATAAAATGAAAATTTTTATCTATGTATCCCCCCAATTAATCTTTCAGTCAATTTTCCCCATTTCATGATTAATACCTGAACAACTCTATTGATCACAGAGCAAGATTCCATTATTCCTGATTGTCCATGGTGAAATATTATACTATTATTGTTTAGGGTATACTTTTCTCTATAAGTGACACCCCCAATTTTCTTTCTCACAATTTCACTGCTGTCACTCTCTGCTAGCTGGCTCCACCTCTCATGCAGCTTATATGGCAACAAAAATATATGAAGTAAAGCTGACTTAAATGTTCTGTGTTTATCCAAATCCTAATACAGTTCCTTACCAGACCAGCAACAATGAAGAAAAGTATGAACACACGCCCAATGGTGGTTTGGACCACTACATCTCCATATCCAACTGTAGACATAGTTACCATGATTAAATATAAGCATTCAAAGTAAGTCAAGGTTTGATGATTGCTGTAATGTACCCAGGGATCTCCAGAATTCTCCATCTATATAATAAATAGTACAATGTAAGAATTGTGACCAATATAGCAAGACATTGTCATTTGCTGACACCATCCTGGTATACTTGTAATTAAGTCATTGTTAATTGTACATTAAAATTAATTCAGAGGAAAAATGTTCAACAACTTTCAACTTCTTTTGAAAGTCATCTACTGAGACTTTTCCTGAATTAACATGATTCTCCTCAGAGTTTTCTTTATTATATCCACGAACTAGGTTGGTGTATTCTAAACTTGAGTTAACAAAACACAATTACTCAATTCACACAACATAATATGCTCAAATGGGTAAACTATAGTTTAAGGAAATGGTATGGTTCACTCAACATGCTAAATACAGTGACTAGGTTCCTGGACCTCTTATACTGTATGCCACAGATCATTCCCATGAAGTCTGTGTTCACTTTTCTTATTAGTCAAGAAAACCTGATTACATATAATAAAATTGAGTTTATCTACAGCATACTGAATCATACAGTGGCCCAAAAACAGTAACTCTGAGAGGAATCTTCGAATCCTAGTGGATGATCACTTAAATATGAGCCAGCAGTGTGCAGCAGCAGCCAAAAAAACTAATACAATCCTTGGCGGTATAAACAGAGGCATAGAATCAAAATCACTCAAAGTATTAATACCACTTTACAAAACCTAAGTAAAACCACACCTGGAATACTGCATCCAGTTTTGGTCACGTTACAAAAAAGATGTTGAGACTTTGGAAAAAGTGCAGAGAAGAGTAAATAAGATGATTAAAGGCCTGGAAGTAAAACATATGAAGAACTGTGCAGGATTTAGGTAAGGCTAGTTTAGAGAAGGACAACGGTGACATGATAGCACTATTCCAGATTTGTTGCCCCACATGCCAGTGTATGGATGACCAATTCAGGAGCATCAGGAACCCTGATGTGCTCCAGCATGTTTTTGGACCCTGAGCCCAATCCTCATCAGTGCAAGCTGAGAGCTGAGCGGTACCGAGGGAAGCTGGCTCTAAGAGTAAGGTGATCTGAGGTTTTATTCAAATACCTTACAACCCTCTTAGCTGCCTGCCAGTGGTATTCCTTTGGATTTCCCACATGCCTGGCCAGGAAGTTTACTGCCAGGGCAATGTCTGGGCATGTCCAATTACTTATGTACAGCGGTGATCCCACCACTGTACAAGATGTTCTCAGAGAACTCAGGGCTCTGTTGATGTGTTAGGGCCCAGAAGCCAGTCTCCATCAGGGTGTTGATGGAATGTGCACCTGTCATGTTGCACTTGCCCAGTAGTTGCTCTATCTTTTCCTGTTGTGACAGAGCAAACCCCCTCTCCGTCCTTGAGATATGTATGCCCAGTTAGTTGTCCACATGGCCCAAAGACTTCAGGGTGAACTTCTTGACTACATAGTCTCTACATAGACCAGCACTACATAGACCAGTCCCCCTCTGACTTCCTGATGAATATGAATTTATCTGCTGGTGATGTGGTAAATCCCATGTTCATCAAGGCCTTGGTTAAGTAATCATACCATTGCTTCCCTGACTGTTTAAGTCCATAATTTAATTTAAGCCGGTCTGGTAGAAGAGCAAGGTCTTCAGAGCTTGGCAGAAGGTTCATAGATCTGGGATGCTCCAGAGCTCTGGTGGGAGCTCATTCCAGAGGGCTGGGCCTGAGGGCTGGGCCTGCTGCAGAGAAGGTCTTCCTCCATGGGGTCACCAGCCAACACTGTCTGGTTGATAATATCCGGAGGAGGCCCACTCTGTATGACCTCACCAGGTGCTGGGAGGCAAATGGTGGCAGAAGACGGTCTCAAAGGTAACCTGGTCCAATGCCATGTAGGGCTTTAAAGGTGATAATTAGCACCTTGAATTGAACCCAGAAGCCTACTGGGAGCCAGTGCAAGTCATGCAAAAGTGGTGTGACATGGGTGTATCATGGGACACCCATGACTGCTCACACAACTGTATTCTGGACCAGCTGAAGCTTCCAAATGCTTTTCAAGGAGAGCCCCAACTAGAGTGCATTGCAGTAGTCTAGCCGTGAGATGATGAGGGCATGAGTCATTGTGAGTAATGCTTCTCGGTCCAGAAAGGGTCACAATTGGTTCACCAGGCAGACCTGTGCAAAAGTCCCTCTGGCCACAGCCATCAAATGATCTTCTAGTTTCAGCTGTGGATCCAGAAGGACACCCAAATCATGAACCCTCTTGGAGGGGGTCAACACCTCCCCCCTTCATTTCCAATGATGGAAGGTGTTGGATGGTCTGAGAAGTAGGGACCCAAAGCCACTCGTTCTTGTCTGGGTTGAGTTTGAGCCTGTTGGTCCCCATCCAGACCCCCCCAGCCAAGGGTGGGTTCCTACTGGTTCACTGGTTACCCACTTCATGGGCACGCTTCCCAATCTCCTGTCAAATGTGCATTGTGTGTGATTGACTTTGAAATCTTCATGGTGTTTTGCAAGCACTCTGACCCAACAGCTGTGCAGCAGATAGATTTCGAAGTCAATCGTGTGCAGTGCGCGTTTGACAGGAGATCAAGAAGCGTGCCCATGAAGCGGGTAACCAGCGAATCAGTAGGAACCCACCCCTGCCCACAACCCTCAGGCACCAGGACATCACCTCAGTGGCATCATTGGAGTGGGTCAGGGTAGAGACGAATAGTTGTGTGTCATCAGCATACTGATGATAGTGCACCCCAGATCCTCGAATGATCTCACCCAGTGGTTTCATATAGATATTGAACAGGAATGGCGAGAAGACTGGGCCCTGAGGCACCCTACAAGTCAGGGGTCTCAGGCTTGACCTCTGCCCCCCTAGCAATACTGTCTGCACACAGCCTGAGAGGTAGGAGGAGAACCATTGAAGTATGGTGCCTCCCACTCCCAACCCCCTGAGCGAGTGCAGAAGGATACCATGATCAATGTTATCAAAAGCTGCTGAGAGGTCAAGTAGCACCAGGATAGAGGAATGACCCCTATCCCGGACTTGCCAAAGATCCAAACAAAAAGGTTTATTCATGGTAAAAGGTAAAAGGTAGGTAGAGTAGTTCTGCACAAAGAGCTATATTGGAAGAACTGGGTCAAATGGGGTAGGAGAACCCCCTTATATAGGTGGGAGGCAGCTCCTCCCCCTATAGGTGACCTAGGTGGAATATCTGGTATGCTTCCACCTAGTGGCACATTAGGGCTAGTACACAGGCACATTCTTTTTAGTGTGACATGTGCAAAAAAAAAAGTATTACAATTAGGCTTTACAGACAAGCTAAAAACAAAAAAAATGGCATTGAGATGCCAAAATAAAAAAATAACAAAATAGATCCATATAAAGATATTGAACATGTGAACCTATGGCCAATTGTTTACATATATTAACTGCTAATGTACAAACATTTGCAATACTATATGTAATCAAGTTTTCTTGTCAAATAAAATAAAATTAACAGACTTCACGAGAGTGATCTGTGACATGTACGAAATCCAGGACCCAGTCATTGTATTTAGCATGTTGTGTGAACTATACCATCTCCTTAAACTATGATATAGTTTACCTGTTTGAACATAATATGATGTGTGAATAGAGTAACCATGTTTTGCTAATCCAAGTTTAGAACATGCCAACCTAGTCAGTTAATATAATAGAGAAAGCATGGAGGAGGATAATCATGTTAATTCAGGAAAAGCCTCAATAGATGAATTTCAAAAGAAGTTAAAAATAGTTGAACATAAAAACATTTGGGATTTTGAAAACATATTGCAAGCATCACCACAAATGGGTGTCAGGACAGATACAAAATGGCAAGAAGTCTGAAATAAGAATTGTGTAGTCAAGAAGAGATTCTCTTGAATATGCAAATGTTTGGCATGCAATACTAACAAATATCAAATAAAAATTTACGCTAATGTTTCCTATGTTATTGTTTTAAATGAGCCATTGTGGCACAGTAGTTAGAATTCCATGCTAACTCACTGCTCACTGCCAGGAGTTCAATCCTGACTGGCTCAAGATTAACTCAGCCTTCCATCCTTTGTAAATCGGTAAAATAAGGATCCAGATTAGAGACTGCTGTAAAGCACTGTGAAGCAATATATAACTTTAAGTGCTATTACTATTGCTAAAAGAGTCATGGCTAGAGTGCAGCATTGCTGTCCAATTCTGCTCACTGCCAGGAATTCAGTCCTAACCAGCTCAAGGTTGGCTCAGGCTTCCATTCTTCTGAGATGAGTAAAACAAAGGATCCTGATTATTGGGGGCAATGTGCTGATTCTGTAAACCACTTAGAGAGGGCTGTAAAGCACTATGAAGTAGTATATAAGTCTAAGTTCTATTGCTATTAAACTTTCACTGACCAATACTTCTGCCAGCATCTATAGAACAAAAAATCTTGGACCCAATGTAAGTTAATGTCAACTTAAATTAAAGGTATTTTAGGAAACATCACGTTAGTATAGAATGCAAGCAGTTCCAAAGTTAAACCCTACAGTTTTATTTGAATCAAACTATATTCAGTCACGATATTCAGTATGAAATCTACCTTTACTGTTAAATAACCAGACATTTGGTTTCATTGGTATTTTCATCAGGCATCTTGATACATACCCAGTGAAGAAATCCTGCAGCTGTGAGCCAGGTACTGACAAATACAGCAAGCAGTTTGGACAGCTTGATTGCAGTACTGAACATGCAAGGAGAGGGTTGATATGAATGAGTTTCAAGTGAATAGGTGCAACATTTCTCCTCCTACCTCTCTGACCAATTGCAGTTTGTGTTGGCAGGGGGGCAGAGGTCGACTCCTAGGTCTCTTCCATGTGGGGTACCTCAGGGGTCAGTTCTCTCCCCTCTCCTATTAAACGTTTATATGAAGCCACTGGGTGAGATCATCCGGCAGTTCGGGGTACAGTATCATCAATATGCAGATGATAGACAACTTTTTATCTCCACCCTGAACCACTCCAGTGATGCCCTTGATGTGATGTCCCGGTGCCTGGAGGCTGTACGGATCTGGATGGGGACGAACAGGCTTAGGCTCAATCCTGATAAGACCGAATGGCTGTGGATACCGGCATCTCATTTTGTCCATTATGTTCCATCATTGGTAATGGTGGGGGAGGTGTTGACCCCCTCAGAGAGGACTCGCAATCTGGGTGTACTCCTAGACTCGTGGCTTTATTTATTTATTTATTTATTTATTTATTTATTTATTTATTTATTTATTTGATTTATACCCTGCCTCTCTTCCCCGATTAATCTGTTCCAGAAGTGTTTTCCATATGACCTCAGAGTGATAATGTATTTTTATAACATCCTTCATTCTCAATTCATTTTATTATTAAATACATATTTCCTTGCACATACATAAATTTTCTATGCCAGCTGACTATGAACAGCTATGTTTACTGTCATATAGGTGCACATAGGTTTCCAGACTTTCCTTACATTAAAAAAATCATAATTAAAATGTTATTACAAAACTGCCATAATTTTATTCCATAAAAAATATAATCCCACAGTAGCTAAGGTTCCCTCATAAACCCTCTCATAAATATTTCAAATGTCCATGCAAAACTACCCAACCACTTCTATTCCTAGTTTGGTTGAAATATTTTTATGACAGAACTTCTTCAAAGGCGTTAGCAAACATTGTCCTTTTTAAATAACATATTTACAGTAGCCAAAAATTTTGTCCCTGTCTTAGAGGTACAATATTTGAGATAATAAATTAACAATCAAATCTGTTTGGACACATGTGAATTAAACAGCTGGTTTTAAATCCACAACAGCTGTTTCTTTCAAGATAGCTAAATACTACAGTTGGCCTTGAATATGCCTAATCAGTAGAGTAATAGCCTCACCAGTGCAATTATATCTCTTTCTGAAACTATTACAACTTATGGGAAGTCGTATTATTAAATTGTTACTGACGTTATTATTATCATCATTGTTCGATTCCGCCATTACAAGGCATTTTTAAAAATAAATTTGTAGACTGCGTTAGTCCAAATCACTCAGAAAACAGTTGCGTTTAATTGAAATAGTCAACCATAGAATACAAATCAGAAACAACAGAATAACAAACAACACACACACAAAAGGACAGGCCAGCTACTGCATTTGTGCTCTGCTTGCTGGAGAGGCCTTCTGAACTGTCCTGGAAAGTGAGTCTTCCCCTCAAGCAAATCTCTATACGTCTGGATTCTTATTTCCACAAGCTGCATTTATAGTCCTCCCTAGTGGCAAAACTGAAGGGAGAATGAATGAGAAAACTAGTAAACACACAGACACACAAACGCACAGAGTTAACAAGACACAGTCCAGCATGAACCACTCAGGCCAAAAAGCCTTTGTTATAAGATGGGCAACTATAGAAATATTTTAAACAAATAAAGAGCAGATTCTTTAATAATGGAAACTTTGCTATCTTACCTCAGCACTGATTGTGAGAAAAACTGAAAAGGGGAAGTTGACTAATTTAGAGCAAAATGTTTTCTTAAGACTTTTTTTCTCTCAGGTCAATTTTCAATTTTATTTTCAATTTTATTAGATTTGTACCCCGCCTCTCTTCACCCCGAAGGGGAACTCGAGGTCTCCTTTCCTCTTTTGAAAATAATGGAGGATTTCAAAAGAGCTTTGGTTTGAGTGGATTATATTTATCAATATTTCTAATATTAAAAATTAAAATTGAGGCATTCACCGCTGCCACTTCTCATGATTTTTGATGGGTTTTTAACATTATATTATTTTTCAACATACGCTGGCAAATAATTTGGACTTCACAGACCCCTGTGAGGGTCTAGGGGAACGCCAGGCATATAGAGACTACACTTTGAGAAACACAGATTTGAAAGAAAAAGTATTAAGACTGAGGCCATTATCAAAATAACTATTTATGGATATGGAAAATACTTGCCTTTCCAAATTTATTTTTCTACCTCTAGACTTCCACTAATTATTATTTCAGCTTCATTTTTATTTGGTTAGTGTGCAGTGCAACATTCATGGAAAGGTTATTCATGGATTACTTATAGAGGCTGTTCTCGAGTTATACAGCCATTTGTTTCAAAATTACAGTAGTACTGAATGAATGGTACTTATACCCAGCTCAAAAACAACATCTGTTGAAGAGTCCCTGTGGGCAAAATTCAGCTGCTTCAAAGCCTACCTGAATTATAATCACAAGATGCTTCAGCTCCTCCCACCTGCCTGTCTTCCCTCCATTTCTGCCCTTTTAGGGTTAGGGTTAGCTCAGGGCCTTCTGCTGTCTCACCCAGCCGACCACCTCTAGTCCTCTATTTCAGGGGTCTCCAACCTTGGCAACTTTAAGACTTGTGGACTTCAACTCCCAGAATTCCTCAGCCAGCTCTATTTCATCCTAGCACTATCATTGCTGAAGAATCCTGCTTCAAGCACCATGCCACAGCCAGCCATCCCAGTGCCACAGCACAAAACCCCAGATGCCCCGCCCAACTGACTTTTGCCATCTTCCTCTTGCTGCTGCTGACAGGTGCCCGGCTGGCCTATGTGTGGCAGCTGCTGACTGTGGCAGGCCTTCTTCCTAAGGCTGCTGTCACAGGGCTTTCCTTCCCGTGCCTTCCCGTGTTCATGGGTACCCCATGCCCTACTACCCTGGGCCTTTGTTCACACATATCTGACAATCAAATAAAACCAGCTATAAACGAAAACATTATATAATAAAACTTCATATACAATGAATTATTGAAATATAGCAGAAATTAGTGTCAAAGCACTGTATAATTCAGTACATAGAAATTGAATAAATGATTAATTCCAAAAATAGGCAACTGTAAAGGATGAGTCCATGGGTCCAAAAAATAGTGACTCTTCTCATAATGGCCTTTTCCACATTGTGCTCCAAAAATACTGTATGATCAGGGAGAAGCTATTATTCAAAGAGTGTGCTTAGGAGACAGAAGAAGAAATCAAAGAAATTTCCAAGAAACAAGGGCTATGCCCTATTTATCAGGCGGCCTCACAGGACACAGTCCTTAGAAAAAAGGTTATGACCTCTGATTTAAATACTGAATATTTGTTTATTAACTTTTGAATTTGAAGATAATATTGGTCAGCTTATCTAAACAGCTATTCTAAGAATTCAGTTTTAATATTTATGAAAAGGAAGATTCAAAAGAATACTCTTTCAAATGAGACAAGAATACAAAAAACACAAGAATACTCTTTCAAATGAGATTCTTATAAATAGGGATACAGTATACAGCAGGAAAACATTATTTCTTCCCAGATTTTCTAAGTAAAAGCATGTACATGTTGTGGAAGCAAGGGTTCCTGCATCAGTTCACCTTTTTGGTAATGCAGTAGTTGTTGCTGTTAGGATGAGGAAAAAAATTAACAATATTTTGTCACTCTTATTCTGGATACTTACTGTGTAAATAAAAATTAGACAACAGATCAGGCTTAAGATTTTTAATGGACTTTTAAATTTTTGACAGGATTCTTTTTCACATTTTTCTGAAGATCACAATGACTAACCTTAAAAAGGATTTCTATGCAATCTTGTTCCTCCATGTAAACATCCCTTCCACAAATAGCCTTTACTAGTGAATTTCTAAAATGTTCATTTCATATTGCATACATAAAGTAGACTCTCCTGTAAGAGCACAACTTTGCTGAATGCTTGTTAAAAGTACAATAAACCTCACTGAGGAGAATGATCAATGTTATAACTTTATTTAAGACAGCTAATTTTAAATTTTTACTTTATTTGCAAAATAAGGTTTTAAAATAAGACTGATGAGAAAAAATGAACTATATTACTGGGAATACTCAACAGTAATGGAGATGAGCCATATGTACTGAAGTAGGTTCCATGCCAAAACAGATGGGTTTTTTTCTTCTAAACTTTCTAAATATCCTTGCAGTGAGAAATTTCTGTTTTGACAAAGTAAACACACGAAAAGAAGCATAACACTCTAGGTTTGTTTCTTCCGTTAGGGAAAACAAGATTCTTCAGCCAAAACCAAGTAAGGGTATTTAAAGATTTAAAAACAGACACAAAACAAAACGTTTACTCTTGGGAACAGAAATATTGCAATTCTTAAAAATCAAAGAGGAAGGTCTAGCAAAGGTCAACATTCAGCTAATTTATTAGCAAGGTCTATATTTGGAAGCAAATACATGAAAGGGGTCCAAGAGTAAGTATTTTATGAGAAAACAGACTCAAAGGCCTATCCACTGGAGGTTTTATTCCAAATAAAAAGCAGTTGGGACCTGGACATGACAGAAATACATGAATTATTAGTTGCAAAAGGAAACACACACACACACACACACACAAGATTTCTACTAAATATCCAAAAGCATGTAAACAGTAAGAATTAGATGAGGCCGTGTGGAATAGAGACAATGCACTATTTCAGACTTGATGAGGTAATCTTCACATTAGTGCCTTTAGATGACTAAAAGGCACCACAGGACATAATCAATAATTCATATGGGCATAACACTTTATTAGTCCTGATCAAAAGCCCATTTCTGCATAGGGGATGAGGGAATAAAGAATATGTTCCTTTACAGATTCTTTCCCAGTTCTCAAACTTTACTAAGCCTTAGAATAAAGACAATGTTTGGGGATCCCATTAAAGAGGATTAATTTGTTCAGTGAATAACTTGGAGTGCTGCAGTGACATACATGATAATCAGCTATATCCAGACAATGATTTTGTATCTTTCAGTAACCACTCTATAGTTTTCCATATTTTTTCGCCTATTTCCATAAAATTAATTTTGATAAAAAGATAAGGTTACCTTTCCATGTCAATAAATGATCACAGGTAAATAAAGAAATAACCATTTTCTTACTGAAGAGGGCTGGCAATGCATTCCATACAAGTAAAAAAGCATTTTACTGTTAGTGGGTGTTAATAGCAACTGCCTGTATCAAACAGGTAGTACATGTTTTTGCTTCTGTTCCAGTGTCTTGGTACAATCTACCTGTTCTTCATAACATAATCAATATTATTATTTTTAATCATATTCTCATGTCTAAATAATGATTTGAGAGCTTTGTATATCCAAATCTTTTGGTTTTAATTTAAAAATGACAACTGGTAATAAGAAGCTGCCTCGAGTTCCCCTTGACCCGGGAAATGAGGCGGGGTATAAGTCTAATATAAATAGATAAATAAATAAATACAAAGCAAGGCTTTCTTGTCTCAACAATTACAGCATACACTGAAAGTATTTATGATGCTTTCCAAAACAAGACACTAAATTTAATGAATCTATATTTTGTTAAGTATTATAAAAATGACTACAATCTCTCTGAATCTGAGTCAGTTAGTCACTTTCATTAGCAATGTTTTCTAGGATCACAACAGGTGGCCAGAAAAGATCTGGGGAAAAATCAGCTGCTGATTGCTTATAACCAAGAATTGGATTCTTAGTAGGGTGGTTTTAAAAGGCTTAAAAGTAAATAAAAATAAGCAATTTCTTCTGTAGCACATTACAAATTATATATTCAAGAATGGAAATTAATATTTTGATAAAAATCTGTAAGGGTGATTGCAACCTGCTTGCTAGCCAATCTATGATGGAAGAAATTGTAGTTTGACAAGATGGAATTCTTATGATCTATAGAAATGCTATCTTGCTGACCAGATGATTCATTTGACTGTTGTAACCATTTCTGAGTACTGGCTGTTGCATTTGGGTTGGTGAGATAGTGTAGGGCAGGCTTGTCAAACTGGCAGCCCGCAGGCCAGATGTGTCATGCACAGGCCATCTACACTCCAGCTCTGCAAATGCAAAAAACCTCATGATGTCACAATATGTGATAGTTTGACACTTATGGTGTAAAGATACTATTTGCGTGTGACCACTCTATTTCCCAATAATCTTTACAAACTAGCCAAATTACTAGATTACTTCATTTTCTGGAGTTTTTTAATGTCCATACTCAATTTGTCCAGAGTAGGCCGGTATTTCATGATGCCATGTCTGAACTATAGTTTGTTTCCACGCATGCAGCAGCATACATTAATGTATCTTGTTCTATTAAAGTTAGTAATCTGAGGATGGATATGAGGGTCAGAATGTTTTCTTGCTGTCAAACATCTGTTGTCATGGACTCCGGTGGTGGGTAATTCTCAGCACAGAAATGTGGCTAAATTAAACATGCCATTGCCAATGAAGACATAGTACAAGAAATGTAAGATATAAAATTTAATAAAGAGGCACAAAAAAGGGGCTGTTGAGTTTCGACTAAGATATATATTAAGACACATACCACCAATGACTGTCAATTTTGCAGTGGCTACTGTAGCTTTGAAACCATGAAGATTTCATTCTTAATCATGTTCTTGTCCCAGTTTCAGCTGCTTCAGACTTGAACAACTCTGACAAGTTATTTAAAATCAGTGTCCTATACATTCCTATACATAAGTAAATGATTGCTTAAAAAATCTGAGTTAGACAATCCAGGTGCATTCTTACTAGTTGTAATCTCAAATGAGAGATACATTATATTGCTCCATTGTTTGCTCAGATTATTTGGTAATATGCAATAGAGAATGCTTTCTGAGTTTAACCTGCAAATTTTAAGATTTGCCTAAAGTGAATTAAAGAATTAACTTTAAATTTATGCACTGTTTTCCTTAAATGCAACAATAAAGCACTATTTTAAATACTGTAAAAGTGGTCTTTAATTAGCTGTAACAAGATCAGCATTCACACTAATGAAAATGGTATCTAACATGACTATCAACACTTTGGGATGTGCAAATAAATGCCCACAGAATAGATGTATTTCAATTTCTTGAGAACAAAGAATATTTCACCATAACACTGTCACTGCAAAAAAGGTGTTAATTCAATGCAGATATAAGTCAGGCATGTTTATTTTAATGGAGATACACATTCCCAGTGTCAAAAGAATCATTTAAAAAACTTGAAAATCCTACTTTTTGCTCCTGCAAAAGGAGCTATACCTTTAGTTAGTTGAACTTAGTTTTAGAAATGCTCACTCATTTTATACAACATATATCAATCATACACTTACATCACCAATTTTCATACAAAGCTGATTTGAATGTTCAGTTTTAGACAGCTGGAAATAAAAGTTGCCTTTATTATAATACTCATATTCTAAAAATCTTCATTAAAAAAGAATTGAAGGGATTTTGAAAGGGAAAAATGACATAATTATATTTACTTTTTGTATATTTAACATACTTTATTTTTATATTTTTAAAAAGTGACTCTAATTTAAAGTGTTTCTCTAAACTTTGAAAACTCTTCTAGCTAACTGAATTGGATTATTCATCCTTAAATTTCAGACAGGATAATAGACACAAAACATTGCTAATCACAATTAATTCGGGTGCCAAGTCTTCTCGGTGAGTTCAGGGAGCAGGTTTCATGTAATATTTCACAGCAAAACTTCTCATCTTTAACAAGGTGTACTTGTAATGGAAGTGTTTTGCTCTGCTTTTCTAAGTTAGAGTTGATTATCACTTACACTAGATCACAACTGCAAGAATTTCTTATACTTGTGGAAAGTAATGTTTACAAGGATGCAGATGACATGGTGTATCATGAATCAAATTGGACAATTAGACAGATGTTCCTTTTTATATTCAAGATAATCATTTAAAATCTTAAGAAGCATGTCAGAATTCTATTTATAGTGATTAATGCAATTTCACCCTTATAGAATGTATGGTAGAATAGAGAACTTTAAGATAATACTGCACTCTTGAATGGATATCTTTGTTCGTAGTTTTATTTTAAGAAATATGTGAGATGCACTCTTCAAAAATTACAAACATGATATGAATGGCAAAACTTCTAAATGAAGTTTCTGTGAGGGGATCATTAATAAAATTGCCAAATCTAGCTCTCTTGGACTACATGTGAATGGACAAACAACAGGAGTGATGGAAAAAGTGATACATAAAATAGTCATTGGTATTCAAAGTGCTGACCTCCACAGGAAGTTGAAATAAATGCTGGAATAAAGTAATATAAAGTATGAAGAATTTATTTACTTAAATGTTAAAGCCACCAACCTCCACAATGACCCTGAGATGCATACAATTAAAACATTATTAAAAGAAAACAACATATTTCAGAGAAAATGAATATAATTGAATGAAAATAAATATAAAACAAGTCACTAAAGCTTGTAGTCTTTGAAACAAAATGTTTAGATTTTGTTTCTTACATTTTTCTTAGATGCCTTGAGCATTTGCTACTATTGAATTTGCTCTTTGGCATTAAGGAGAACTGTCCATCATTTGCAAACACATCTATTAAGAATTTTTCCTATACTCATCGTAGCTTGGTTATCAAAGATGCAAATTCAGAATTGATATTTCTAATGAAAATCAGCTACAATCAGATAATGAGTGTGGCTGGGAAATTCATACTTTTATGCTTTTTTGTTAAGATTATTTTCAGCATATCATAAATTAACAGATGAACAGCTGTATCTACAACCCTTTCAATATTATGAAATGTAAAGATCAGAAACACAGTCAAAACCCTTTGTATCCAGATATTTCAAGTTTCTGGATTTCTTCTCACTTAAAAGCCAAGATCTTAATTTTTGTATCAATAAACTTAAAGGATTAGGTTTACAAGAAAAAAACTGTATATAAAATATTATGCTATTCAAATCAAGTTTCAGATTGCAACCTTTGCAACTAACAACAATGCTATCATAAACTTATTTCAGGATTAAAGTCAAATGTACAAACTATTTTATTTCCAAGAAAATAAAGTGACACCTTTTCCTTAAAACTATTTACTTTGCAGCTTATATCAACATTTGAGGAAGTTTATACCTTTGAGGTCTATTTTAAAACCTTAAATTCAAGAGTTTTCCCTTAACTTTTCTTCAGTTTTCCACAAAGTGAAATCTCAGAAACATTTTCAAGGTTAGTACTGCCATCTTGTGATAATTCATGTGCAAAGCTACAACACTGCCACAAATCTCTTGCTAAGCAAAACATCTTTTTTGTATTCTGAAGGTAGACGTCTAGACTTTGTGAAGGAAACAAAAATCTAAATGTATTTATTATAATAGGAAGTAGCTGCTATAGTTAAAAACTCTTTATTGTCTTTCCCCAAGTTCTTTCCAGATTTATTAGAACTACAATACCCAGATTATAGTAGTCACTATATCTATTATGCTGAGTCTCTCCAAACTATAGAATTTAACTGATTCACCCTTTTCAGATATTTATTTATTTATTTATTTATTTATTTATTTATTTATTTATTTATCGTATTTATACCCCGCCTCTCTTCACCCGAAGGGAACT
>JANHGC010010413.1:45572-63919 GCA_027560395.1 Boaedon fuliginosus | reverse complement strand
TTTGGCCGCCTCGAGTTCCCCTTTTGGGTGAAGAGAGGCGGGATATAAATCAAATAAATAAATAAATAAATAAATAATTTGTCTGCTGCATAAGGTCTCAGGGTACATACAAAGAACAAAGTGATAAGTCATAGATCGTAAATGATAAGATACAATTGATAAATCATAACATACATATAGGAGAAGATAGTAGGAAAGATGAGAGGTGAGAAGGATGAGAAGAGGACAAGGAAATAGCAACACAGCCTACCACATGGCCAACTATCTTTGGGCAAAATACAGTGCTGTAGGAATTAGGTACTTAGCAGAGTGATGGCATGGGGGAAGAAACTATCTTTGTGTCTAGTTGTTTTGGCATGCAATGCCCTATAGCAGCGTCTTGAGGGAAGAAGTTGAAATAGTTTATGTCGAGGATGTGAGGGGTCTGTAGATGCTTTCTCAGCCCTCTTCCTGGTTCAGGGCGTATGCAGGTCCTCCATGGAAGGCAGGCTGGTTGCAGTGGTTTTTTCCTCAGTCCCAAATGGTTGCATTGCTAAAGATTGGAGGACTTCTTCCATCAGCCCACTCATAGGCTGCAAGTACTCCTGCTGCCTTCAACAAATTTTCATTCATACATAAAGAAATGGGAGGAACATTTTGGCAGATGTCACACATTTCAGTCCAAGGAACGGCCTGAATGTTTCTTGTGGTAGTGATTTGCCAGTTATTTGGCAAATAAAATGCAAACGTTACTTCAGTTGTCACCTTGCCAACACTGAAATGCCCTTTAAAATGATTTTCCTCCTGAATAATCAGTCGAAGAGATCATCCCTGCAACGTTGGACTCATAATTGGGGGATTTACTGCTTCATAACTAGGTTTCCCTGAGAGAAACAAGGTAGAATTTGTTCAATTAGTTGATGTCATTTTGACCTAACTCATATGCCTTCTACCCGAGGTTTCTTAATAAAAGGATTTGAAAATATATGTCATTCAGTATTTTGAAAGGATTAAAAAAACAACAACTGGCTAATGTCAAAAGTAGCAGCAGGCACAAAGGGCACAATTCGATGCATGTGGATTGATGAGGAAGTCTGGATTTTTTAGGATGATGCTCATTTTGCCTTAGGCCCAGATCTGAAACTTAAATCGACATACTTTCCAATTAAAAATAATGAGGAAATATGGCTAGACCTTTATTACATACTCAGATTAAAGCATGGAACTCTTAGGTGAAGAAAAACCTATCCAATAGGTACAGTGATTTCACACAAACAGAGAAGTTTTACACTGAACAGAATTGGATAAAATTTGCAGGACTTTTTTTGGGGGGCGGGGAAGCAAAAACTCGCAGCATCATATTGCCATCATGTGATGTTTCGTGATGTTCTTCGCCAAGCAAGTGGGCGTGGCCTGCTTGTGACGCACCTGGCCCAGTTTGACCGCCCTGCCACAGAGCTTTCAGAGTTTGTATATATCAGCAGGCATGACATGTGGAAAGTTAGACATTTATCCTTTCCTCTTCTTAAAAGAGGAATACGTAGGAAAAATGTTGCATGCTTTTCTAGTTCAAAAACGCAACACAAATAAATAAAGCAATTATTGGCAGCAAGAGCCAATCTTTAACAATGTGACATTTTAATGTTTATTGGGATAAAATATTAGAGAAAGATAATTAGGTGGACATCATTTATCTGGTGTTGAGGTTAAGGCATCTAACTAGAAATTGTGAGATTGTGAGTTCTAATCCTGTCTTGAATGTGAAGCCAGGTGGGTAACCTTTGACCTGTTGTTATAACTAAGCCTTAGGAAAAAGCCAATGGCCATTTCTGAAATCTTCCTAAGATAATTTTAGGGACAGGATAGGCATCAGAAAAGTGACATTGACCTGAAATCAACAAACCACCAACAAATAAATAAATATGTATGGGAAACACAATGAGTTAATCTTCAAATGGGAATTTATACTGCTTTAAGTGCAGAGAACCGTAAAGAGTTAATAATTTTATCAAGTTGAACTTTAAATTTACATATAAAAAAGATTGCCCTACTGTTTCTACCTATTAGCTGAAATATCTAGCTGAAATAGTAAGGATTTACTCTTCTCATAGCTTTTCAGAGAAACTACAAAAATGACGCCAATTGTAGACATATTGTGTCTCTGTGTGTCAATCTTCTTCAAAGCAAGTTTGAAATTTCAAAGCTGACTTCAGGCCAATTTCTAAGACAAGCCCTTAGTTTCTAGCAAATAATTTCTAAAGTATCTGGTTCAGGATCTGCCTGCAATGAGTGCAGGTCTCTTAAAAAATTACTCATAAAAAGATTAGTTCTAAATGAAGATTAGTGAGATCTTACCTTCTTATGCAGCAGACCTTAAATGCTATTTGGTTTCTATGTTTTTGCTTAGAGATTTCTTTTCATTCTTGACTAATGACTATACTGTATCAATGCTGACTATGAGGGCAGGACAGAACTTTGAGGGACATTTTTGCCTCATCTAGATTTTGGTTGAAGTACTCCTTGGAGGGAATTCATGAAACTGCATCTCTCATTGTTAACATTGAGCAACTGCATTGTACTATTTTCTTCCACAACAGTAATTATTTTTCTAGGTTAGCAAAATAGAGGGTGGTAGACTAAAAGGGAATGGATGGATGCATGGATTATGGGCAGATAAGCAGCTAAATATACCTCTGCAAAATAATCTGTGCTACTGATACGACCTGCCAGAAATCTGCTTAATCTACAGTAATTGACTCTGGTACCTTCAACCTTATGATAGAATTGTTATGCTAAGCGGAATCCAAGGTACCCAATAAAATTCTGTACTTATATATTCTTCCATGTGCCCATAACACATGTCAATATCAATGCTCCAGGTAATTGCTTAGTTTCTCTCTCTCTAAAGCAACACAATTTTCATTGCTCTTGTTCCTTAGTTTTAAACTCTTTAGAGGCATTGTTTTTACACCTGCATTCCAAGGGAGAATACAGGTCAGGTCAAAGGAGAAATGGGTTTTCAAAAAGCATTTGAATACCTGAATTCTATTCCACAGCCCACGTCTTTAGTACCTAAATAGTGTTTATAAATAGGTTTGTTTTTTTAAGTTTGAAAGCCAAATTTCAGTACCTTTGCCTGAAATATGTGGCAATCAAGAATCAAAAGCATTTAAAAGTGATGGTTTGAAGAGGTAACAATATTTGTGGATAAATTTAGGTTCACACCTGGGAATAATCAGAAGGGATGAGCATAAGATATATAGAGTGGTGTAAGTTTAGGCATTGGCTAGGACTTAGGAGATCCAGTTCAGTTAATCGTCAACCAATTCACTATGTGAATTAGAGCCATTATGCTGTTTATCAGTCTAACCTACAGTATGACAAATTTTCAGTTTGAGGAGAGTGGAATGGACTAGGAGGTCCCATGTACATCTAACCCTAAAGTTCTTAAAGGACAGGTGCAATTAAAAATAAAAAATACAATTGACTTGCAAAATTATTTGAGAATATTGGCTTTATTTTTTAAAAAAACATTTCCATTCTATATAGAATTTAAAACAATAGTCACACCTTTTAAATATTTTGTAAACCTTTTGTAAATATTTATGTACCTAATTACTATTTTATCTATGTACATTGTTGCAGGAAATGGGAGAAAAAAAATCTGAAGTTTTACCTGGCATAATTGCAGATAAGAACTTTAGGAAACTTATTTTATTAACTAAAGTTT
Organism: Boaedon fuliginosus; assembly: GCA_027560395.1. Taxonomy (NCBI): domain Eukaryota; kingdom Metazoa; phylum Chordata; class Lepidosauria; order Squamata; family Lamprophiidae; genus Boaedon; species Boaedon fuliginosus. Next base: position 60,210 of record JANHGC010010413.1, on the reverse strand, counting down.
TTTCTCGAGATTTAATGGAATGTTATGGATATTGTGGAAAGGATAAATTGATTTTATAAATACCAGTTTGCCTTATTTTCAATTGTCTGAATTAATTCATTGTAAACTATTTTTAATTTTCCATATATTCCTTTAAAAAAATCTATATTGTATATTTCAATTTCTCTTCTTTTGCCTCCTTCTTGAAATACTATTGGTTGCCGTTGCAAGATTAGAGAGAAGTAGATCTAGAAAACAAGTTAGTTTCAGCTTGGGAAACGGGCTAATTATGACAGCAAATGATGCAATTCATATTCAAAATGTGCATTGGAACAGACTTTGTATTTCAAAAAAAGATCTAAAAAATAATTTCTGGGAGAATTAACCATGGAAGAAAAGGAGTTATGATTTAAATGTCCTGTTCATGCTACACAATAGATACTGTCGGTGTATAATAGTCTAATGCAAGACATAGGGGAAGGGATCATAGTTAGAAATAACCTTCCGGGTGGAATGACTTTTTCTGCTTGCCATGGGCAGTAACACACAAAATATGCTTCTCATTTATCTTCATTGAATAAATTAGAAATGTTTCAACAGTACTGAGTAACTGAGTATTTTAATGGCGTTATTTTGTTCACGATTCGCATTTATTTCTCATCTTGCATCTTTGAAAAAAGATAACACTTCCATTCCCTTTTAGTATATTGTACCATAGAATGTAAATGTTTTTTGTGTATCAATTTCTTCTGTGTGTCCACAAACAACAGCCATTTCCGTGGACTGATTCTGTGGTTTATGTTGTTTTCTATTTATTGAGCAGATATTGATGAATGTTCAGATGGCTTTGTTCAGTGTGACAGCCGTGCCACCTGTACTAACCTACCTGGATGGTACCACTGTGAGTGCAGGGATGGTTACCACGATAATGGCATGTTTTCATCTAGTGGAGATTCGTGTGAAGGTTGGTAAAGGGCATCATACTTCATTTGGTATTCCTATGAAATTGTGTTGGAGTGATACTGATTGTCTTGAATTAGGCTAAGAAATCATTGGGTTGAGCCCAGTGATCTTGTAAAGGGAATAGAATAGCCAGCAAGCATTACCATTATGGTAATTTATATCCACACAAAACGGGTTATCTGGAACTGAGCATTGTTGTCAGCAATCTGACCCGTTGCAATTTATTTCAGAAAAAATCAACACCATATCAATATACATAAAATGCTTTTCCATGTGGATCATTCTCCACCATGTCCCTCCAAAAGAGCTGTTTATTTCTTGGTTCTTTCTGCAACGTCTGTTTTCCCTGAAATATTTTGGTAAGACTAAGAGCCTTCTTGAAATGTGGGATATCGTGGAAAGAATAAACAGCCTCAGTTCAGTCTTAATCTTAAACCAAGTAGAAAATTCATATAAGGAATTTGGGGAGGGGGGTCAGTGAGAGAAATCTCCCCACCCACATTGTTTTAAGAGCATGTCTTAAATGCAGAGTTCCCCAAGCTTCCGCCTTTGTGGACCGGTGGGGCGCAGCGGAAGAGGGTTCCTTGCAAGGGGTGGCCAAGAGTGCACGGACGTGCAGTCCATTTGAACAAGTGTTGGGCTCACATAAAATGAAAATGTCGTCGTGCATGTGCTTGCCTGCCACTTCCACAGGCTGATTCTGTATGACACAAGGCCTGGAAGTGGGTTGGAGGTTGGGGGCCCCCTTCCTAGTGCCTTTGAAAATACAAATAGACATAGAGAGAGAAACAGTGAGAATCGTAAATTTTCCAACCTGTTTATTCATAATACAAACCAAGGCAAAGTAAGGCTTGGTTAAGCCACTTTGGGCACATTACAGGTGTCCCTATGATATTCTGGGTATGTTGAACAAAATGGAATAAGCAGTATGCCTTCATCAGATAAGTAACTGGAAAGGTCACTTGATGTTCACATGCCCATTCGTATTCCATGAAATTGGCTAGACCTTTGGCAGCTGTTTGGGAAAATGGATGAGAAGGAAGAGATTCTAAATACTTCAGGTGGCCTCATTCTGAAAAGCAGCCAATGTTTTAAAGTTAAAGTTTTGCTGGTGTCTATTTTAAATAGTATAATTGCCTCACAGCTGCATAAAGCTGTGTAGCATTGCAACAAGTAATGATCCTTTCTTACAATGCCTCAAGCTTGAAAAGGTACAATGTTGGGATGTTATTCTAAAAGTGAGGCTGAGCAAAAACTGAACTAGATTGGAGCTTGCTCTTTATCTGCTCCGTCTCCAACATCCCCAGAATATCTTTATGGCTTGGTAACCCCTTGAATAAAATCTCTATAAATCCAGGACCTCATACACAGTGAGTGGATTAACTGAACAAAATGGCATTGTATGCCCTGGCTTACAAGTTCTCTTGAGATGCTACAGGATCCCTCTGCCTTTGTTGGGAGATTGCTGCCTTAGGGCCTCCACTTGACTGCACAGTTTAACTGTTATGGGTTTGCTCAAAAACTGTGGACAAAGAATACAGGTAGCCCTTAATACACAACCATCCCTTCAGCAATCATGTGAAGTTAGAACCGCACTGAAAAAAGATCTGGTCTTTGCACTTATGACGGTCACAGCATTACCACAATTGGGGCCCTGAACAACCGGCAAGGATTTATGACACTTGCAGCCTCTGGGATCCTCTGCAAGCTTCCCAACCAGCTTCTGACCAAGTCATTAGCCACATGACTCCCTTGGTGATTGCAGAGATCACTTAACAATGATCTTACTAAGTAACAGAAATTTGGATCCCAATTGGAGGTCATAATTTGAAGACAACCTGCATACGATCAGGCAATTCCTGTACAATCATAATTTTATAGGGAGGCCGTATTAAAGGCATTGATTACTAGATTGTTTGTTTGTTTGTTTATTACATTTTTATGCCGCCCAATTCCCAAAGGACTCGGCGGCTTACAACATGGATAGCAATAGCACTCAGATGTTATATACTGCTTATCAGAGCTTTACTACACTCCCCAAGCAGACCAAGTGATGGTCTGGGCTAGATGTAGAACATTCATGAATGCTTTAAGCATGGACTATATTATGGGGATGTTTCCATTAGTAGAGAGAGAGAGAAAATTAAATGGTAGGAAAAATGAAATAGCGCTTTGAAAAGGAGCAATGCCCTCCTTTTAAAATTATAAGTCCCACAATAATAAATATTGTAACTCATAACAAATGTGTATGTTTCCAAAATTTTGTTTTGTTTTTCCAATGAAATTGGGGGTATCACAGATATCGTTATTTTTGAGACAGAAGTGAAATGCTTTTCAAACTATATACTGTAAAAGCATTGCTTTGTGTTTTTACAGGGCAATGCTGATGACTGCATGTGACTTATCGGCAATAACAAAACCATGGCCAGTTCAGCAGCGGGTAAGTATCTACCAAAAGCCTGATCAGATTCCTTATTTCCCTGAACATACTGTTCCTGCTATTCCTCCCATCTGAACCTGCTGTGCATTTGGCACAGATATTAATTGCTGCCTAGCAGATTATTGTACCAACTGACCTTGCAATGTAATGTGACACATTAAAATCAGAGCAAAAATTCTTAGAAAGGCAGTGTTAAAAATATTGCATAAATTCTTTTTCTTTCTTTCTCTCCCCCTCTCTCTCTTCCTTTATTTATAATCTGCCCTTTTGTTTTAGAGTTAAGGTGACTTAGAAAGTTTGCCTCTTAATTTTAAACCAAAAAACCCTAGGGTGCCATTGGAGTTCAGAGAAAGTGGCTAGTAAAAGTCAGGGAGCTCCATAATCATATGGAGACATGAACTTAGTTCTCATACCAATATCTTAACTACTATGCTACACTAAATACAAAGACCGTTATCTACTGCTTACATTTACTGAAAAAGATAGCAGGCGTATATTTTCCTTCATGCAGATTGCTGAACTTGTAGCTGCAGAATTCTTTGACCAAGGAGATAAAGAAAGAAAAGAACTTAACATCGAACCCACAGTAAGTAGAAGCACAACATTTTAAGACTGTTTGGTTCTAGAAATTTATTATATATTATACAGCATTTTTATTATTTCATGCAGAATCAAATATTTCTATCAAATATAGTTAAGAATTCTTTATCCTTTACTAATAAAGGACAATATTTGTACCTCAGGGTTGAACTGAGGGGTTGAAAAAAGCATTGATGATTTTATCATTGGGTAATTAAACGTCTGCAAGAAAATAACCAAGCTCAGAGAGCACCAAGGACCCCTCTTTTTCCTTTATTGCAACCCAATCAGCTTATTACTGAAACATGAAATGTCTAAAAGTTTAAATCTTAACGGCAACAAAAACCCAAGCTTTCAACTTTTCGTGTGTATGTGTTAATGCCTTCCAAACAGTGATCACCATCATGATTCAAACTTGCATTTATGCACTGAGAGTCTGTAATTAAATATACAGTATGGTCCATCTGCCTTGAAAAATTGCACTGAAAAGAAAAACTGAATCTGTGATATTGAGTTTGTGCTGTATTTTCTATAGGATGTAACTAGCCATTTCATACTGCAATTGTAAAATTAGGATAACATGTATGTAGAATGAACCTGAAAAATAAGAGTTATGAAGTTAGCTAGCATTCCTAAGATTTATGCCCTCCAAAAAATATGTTCTACGTGCACTTTGTCTGACATTAAAGGAAGTCACCAGAATTATTGAGTTATTATAATGAGAATACTCTGAAATAGAACGTTGGTATGAAATTTATTTTCTATAAAAGGGATTTGGGTGGGGGATGATCTGAATATATGCCGCACAACTTGGAAATACATGTGTGTCTGGTTTTTTATTATAAATCAGTCAGCATTAACTTTAAGCCATATGAAAAATGATCTGTTGAGACCAAAGGCATGATGAAGTCACATTTAAGTGCATATTTCCATTTACATTGATTTTTTTTCATGGGATTTTGACCTGGTTCATTTAGAATCTCCATTAACAATATTATGGTAACATTAATGGATTGTACCTCCTCAGTAAAATTCCTACTTTGCAATTATAGAAATTAGGGTTCAACAAAACTGGCTTATCAATGACCATATAGGTTACTGAGGCTGAACTGGGATTTGAATGCAGACCAACCTCTCCTGGCTGAAAAGGACAAGGTGATGGACACGGTCATATTGGAATGCTCTAGAACTTATTTTGCTCCAATATTTGTATTTTTTCCCTCAGGATTTAATGAACAGAGAAAAGAAAAACAAAATTCCCAGCATGCAAGTTGGATTCATTGATGCCATCTGCTTACAGCTTTATGAGGTATTCTATATGAAACTGTCAGAGGGCGTAATCATTTGTATCAGAGTTCTCTGCAAGTACTGAATTAAAAAACGCACTTTGTGTTCAAAAGGTGAAAGCAAATGACAATAATTACCTGTTGAGATGAACGCTTCAAAACCTTAAAAACATATTTCAAAGAAGTTTAGTTTATTTCAAAGTGTACAGCCAGACAACACTGGTTTCAGGGCCTAATTTATTCCTTACAAGCACTGAGAGACAGAGGCGCTCCCCTAAGATTCCTCTTTCCATTAATTTAATTCATATTTCTGTTTTTGCAGGCATTAACCTACATATCGGAAGCCTGTTACCCTTTGCTTGAGGGCTGCAGGAAGAACCGGCAGAAATGGCAAGCTTTAGCTGAAGAGCAGGAAAATAACTTGATCATTGGAGAAAGCAATCAGCCCAAACGGAACTGAAATAGACATTCGTTAGGACATATTGGTTTACAAAGAAGATATTTATATATAATAACGTTTTACTAGACACTTGTGTGAAATAGGTGCATAATTTGCCACTGCTGTATTTTAAATAACAAGAAACATATATTTTTGCACAGCACTCAAGAACACAATATGAATTATTTTTATGTAGTTTGATGTATCATAATTATGTATTTCTAATTGATCTGCAACTAGCAGATCTGATTAGCCCTGATCAGTTAGATAGTGGTATGGAAGTGGACAGGTTTTAGGACTGCTTCAGAAAATTCTTGGTATTGAGTTGTATATAGTTATTTAGCTTTGGCCAGTACTTTAAAAATTACTGTATGTGGCACTTTCTGGTTTATTTTTTTTTATAGTGCCTCTTCTTAAATGTAAATAATGAAAAAGTAGTGTTGCATTTGAAAGCTAGAAGTTATCAGAGAAGCAAGCTGGCAGCATTTGCTTGGTGTGGGAGAGGAACAGAGCACTAAATTAATATTGCTTGTTCTAAGAAATCTGTTTTTTTCAGGGTGAGGCATGTTGAGCTCAAAGGCTAAAGTACACGTTTCAAGGGAATATGCTGCATCTGTGCCTTTTCCTGTCATGGGAATGCTTGAGTTTTACTCATTATGTTGCAGCAGCTGAGGAAGATCTACAAATAGAATTATCCAGAGTTGCTTAATAATAATGAAATGAATGGGCTACACTATGAAAAAGCCAGGCTTCATTTTAAAATGGAATCATTGCTCTGGGTATCACAACATCATAGCCAGTGCTATTCAAAAATAATTTCATATTTTTTTAAGGAATGGCTTTTCAAATGAAAGAATAGTCTAGAATTCCATAAGACTGAATTTAATGAAGCACAATCACAGAGTTTGTAAACAGTATGGAATTGCCAAAAGCATTCAAGGGACTCTGTCAAAAGTAGTTTTAAAGAAAGTTAAAGAATGCAACAACAGAGTATGGCCTAGATCAGTGATGGTGAAGCTTTTCGGAACCGAGTGCCCAACCTGGAACACGTGCACAGAAACCCAAAGACCAGCTGGCCAGTGTGCATGCACATGCTGGCCCCCTGGTCTTCGTGCACGCTGGAGTGCCGGAAACCCGAAGACCAGCTGGCTGGCGCACGCATGCTGTTCTTCGGGTTTCCAGCACTCCAGCATGCATGAAGATCAGCTGGCTGCTGCACATACGCACATCGGAAACCAGAAGAGCAGCTGGCTGGTGCACGCATGCTGTTCTTTGGGTTTCCGGCACTTCATCATGCGTGAAGATCAGCTGGCTGGCACACATGTGCACACCGGAAACCAGAAGAGCAGCTGGCGACTGTGCATGTCCACAGAGAGGGCTCTGCATGCCAGAGATTCGCCATCACAGGCCTAGATGAAACAAATCCTGCTGGCAGTCAAGAAAAACAATGTCCAGGGTTACCAGCTGTCAGACAAAAAGAGGACATGTCCTTTGTGTCCTTAGGTCCTCTGGTTGGCTAACATAGTTTTAAAATCAAATATTGTCCAGTTTTTTTGAGTATGTAACAAGCTGCCTCTTCCTGAGCAGCTTTTCTCAACGGTGCAGCATTTCCCTAAAAAATGCAAAATGCAAGTGAACAAGGTCAGCTCCATGACCTTAATTAGTACCTTCCCTCAACTCTATGCACCTGTCTCAAACTGACAAGACCTTAATCAGTTACAGGTAGTCTTCAACTTGTAACCACAACTGGGATTTCCATTTCTGTCACTAAGCAATGTGATGGTTAAGTGAATCATGTCCAATTTTACAGTCTTCTTTTGCCACAGTTGCTGAATGAATCACATAGTTATTAAGGAAATTTAGGTTCCCCCATTGATTTTTGCTTGTCAGAAGCCCCCTGGGAAGGTTGCAGATGATGATCTTGTGACTTTGAGATGCTGCAACCTTCATAAATAAATGCCCAACTGCCAGCCAAGTACCCAAGTTTGAATCATTTGGCTATGGGGGGAAATGCTGTGAGGGTCATAAGTGTAAGGACTGGTCATAAATCATTTTTTCAGTGCCAGCATAACTTTAAATGGTTGTTAAACTTTTTTTTGTCCATTTTTAGTGTAATTTTTGTTGCAGATGCCAAGAAGGATAACCAGTGTGTCTTCCTTTGCCTGTTCAGATATCTGGTAACCCTAATCATGTATAAAATATTGGATTGCCAGAACTATTTGTATAATATAAATTATTCACCATGGTTTGCCGCAATACTACTAGAAATTAAAAAAAAAACACATATCTTTTTTAAATTTTTGGTAAATATTACAACATTTGCACTTTTTGGTTTTTTTTAGTGCTACCGTCAGGCTTAGAATTAGGGCAACTGTTTAACTTATTAATGATATCCTTATATCTTTAGAGAAGCAAAAGGAAACAGGAGCTTTATTTATTAGGGGCTTCTGGGAAAGGTTCTCTTTATTAGCTCTCACGCTAAGAGCTTATTTATGAGACTCTGGACTCGAATTAACTTTGGGATGGTGGTACAACTAAGGTCAGTTAGCATGAGTATGTTTTTATTGTGTGCAATAAAAAGCATTATGAAATCTGATTTCCATTCTGGAGCTCAAGACTAGCTTTTTTGTAGGGTTGGCTAATGGTAAGGTTTTTACAGGCTTTATTGATTGCAATGTTTTAAAGTCCCCAGTTAGTCAAATGAAAGCACTCAACTTTGCTTCCCTAACCACCGAACAATATATATTCACTAAATTTTTCACTGCTGCTCATACATTTGATAAAAATGTTAGCTATCATTTGGCTGACCTTTTCCCAAAAGCTTATTTGTATCATTTCTGACAAATCAATGTCGTTTCATTAGTCCCTGGCACTTGGCAATATTCTGAAGCTAAGCAGGCTGTCCCCATGCTGTTCCCAGATCAGTGATATACTACAAACATTTCTTCGGAGTAGAATAATTTCACACCAACTGAGCCTTCTCTTTGACATGGTCATTTTAATGAGACATTTAAGGGAAAGCTTTCCTATTCAAGGGTAAATAAGCTGAAATTTGTGATGTCCCTTCTAGGAATACCAATACAGATTAAAATCCAGTTCCATATTTAAGAGGGAAAACTAACAATAGTTAAAATGAATATATTAATATTGTTAATTAATACATGAGGGTATTAATTAATTAATATATGTGGTCATTAATATATTGAGGGTAATATATGAGGTTAATAAAATCTAACAAATGGAATTTAATCTCAACAATTGCTTAAATTCTTACGATCACTAACATGGATAGCACCCCACTATTTAATTCTTAAGTGTGGTAGCATCTCCTTAACTATGCTTTAATTTTCATGATTGAAAGTAAAACCCATTACTAATGTTTTGTAGGGTAAGTACAAATCAGGTTAAGACAGATTATATGTAAACAAAGAACTTCCAGGATTCATTTTTGAGAAATTGGAGTCAACCAGTACTCATACTTTGTCTGAAATGAATACCAGTTAAATAGACATACTGAAATAAAGCATTAAGGTATGTCCCTTCCTAATTTATATGACATAATAAATTTAATGAAAGTTTTAATAAATTTATTAAAGATCCAGGAAGAATTTATTTTCATAAGAACGTAGTTTTAGTCACTTATAAAGAAAGACCAAATTATTTTAGTTTGTCATCCTCACTATTTTCTGAAGTCTTTCATATGTACTGTGGGAGACTTCAGTTTCATGTATCTGTAGAAACCAAGAAATAATACATTTGAAAATTGTAACATTTGAAAATTGTAACGTGTTCATAAATTAAAGCATACATTTTAAAAGGATTAAATTCAGAAACAAATTAATTTCTGTTGAATGCTGAAGGAAAACTAGATCAGTGATTGGTAACAATTCAGGGATTTTTAATTTAAGTACAAAATATACCGTGTTTCCCCGAAAATAAGACCCTGTCTTATATTTCTTTTGCCACTGAAAAAGGCACCTGGTCTTATTTTCAGGGGATGTCATCCACTGACTAACCTATTAGTTAGGGGCACATGTATATTGGACGCACATGTAAAAATCAAGCTAGGTTTTACTTTCAGGGAAGGTCATATTTTCAGGGAAACAGGGTATTTGAAGCTTATCCATGAAATGTGGAATATGTAGAAGTTTCCAAAACTACTTCCAGCCTAAACAAAAAAAACAACAACAACCAGATTTCTCACTTATTTCAGTTACAAATATTTTTTATTTAAGGTAGCTAAGAGACCTAGGAAATTAAATATTCTATTAAATAATTTTCTCTTAAGTTGCTATTCAATTGAGTATTCATTATTGCTTCACTTTCCCAACTTAAAATACTGTAACAAAACAAGCTGGAATTATTGAAATTATTGAAGGGTAAAATATACATACAGGTACCGGTAATCCTTGACTTATGTTACGACCACAATTGGAACTGGAACTTCCATTGCTAAGCAATATAGTTGTTAATTGAGCCATGCCTGATTTCACAAACTGTTTTGCCACTATTGTTAAGCGAATTACCATGGCTGTTCAGTGAACCATGCTTTCATTAAGCAAACTCAACTTTGTCTATTGACTTTGCTTGTTGGAAGCTGGCTGAGAGGCTCACCAATGTCAATAATGTGATGCCCCTGAGACATTGCAATGGTTGTAAGTGTGAGGATTGCCTGCCTGGGCACCATTCTCCATTCCGGGGTCTAGTTAGGAGGATGGGGGTTTGTGGAGTTACAATTTCAGCACATCTGGAGGATGCCATGTTGAAAAAGAATGACCACCTTACTTCCTTTTGTTCTAGGTTTCTCTGATAGTCCCGAGCAGCTGGAGCTAATGCCTCACAGCATAAATCATTAGGTTTTTGTGAGGATAAAATAGGCAGAAGGCCATGCAGGAAACCTGGAGTGTGTTGGAGGAAAGATGGGAGGTTTTGTAGATGGAAACTTCCACCATTTATAGAAAGTCTGTCTGGTAGGTTAATAGGTAGACTGGCCATTTCCATTTCAAATCTACAAAATTTCATCAACATATTAGCTTGATATCTTCTTAGGTGTTTCTATAAACTGTTATACACTAGTTATGAGAGATACTGCTTGCTCAGTAAATTTTAAGTTATGGCTATGACCTGATAATACCAATATAATGTATTCTACTTTATAGAAAACTTAAGAAGATATCATAGTCTTATATCAATGAAAATCTAAGGTATTCCAATGCCCATCCCTTTGTTTACAACAACTTCTATTGTACTGAGTAAATATATGAAATTTTCTCAATTCACTGTTTTTATAAAAAACAATCCACTTTTTCCTAATGAGTAAATATGGCATTATAGCTTATGTAATCTCTTCAGAAAATAATTTGTTCAGAAAATTGGAAGTATTAGAGATTTCTGGAAGTTTCTATGTTCATTGTCCATTGCATAGAGCCGTGGTGGTGAACCTATGGCATGTGGCAGAGCCCTCTCTGTTGGCACACATGCCGTCGGTCCAGCTCAGCACTGCGCATGCGTGTGCACCTCCCACCAGCCAGGTCTTTCTCTGCCGCGCATGTGGGGGGGCACATGGATGGGATGGGGTGCACATGCAGGGGGCGCATGCACAAGGATACAGGGCGCACATGCATGTACGGGGGCGGGAGTGTTGTATTTTGAATATGCGCTTGCACGCTTTGGGCACTTGGTGCCAAAAAGGTTCGGTATCAGTGGCATACAGGTTTCTCACTGGTTCAGAATTCTCCCTATCCTTAGCCTTTGATCAAAATTGTTTGTTTAACAGTTCTGCGATAGGACCAACCTACTAAGATTGGGGAAGTTCTAAGTAGAATAGTGGGTTTTCAATAGGGGATTCCCTTACTGAATTTCCTTTTTAGCCAATGTGTTTATAGTGGACCTTGTATGTAACACGTTCACCATGTATTTCTTTCACATAGGAAAGAAATTCTACATCCTGCCTAAATAAAAAAAATATTTCATTCTTTTTAAAAGAACAAGAAAAGTATTAGACGTTTTAGTTTTATTCATAAGTTTGAAAGAGCTGTAACAGATTTTCAATCAGTCATAAGGGTATTATACTTTTAATTTGGCTAAACCACACTTCAATAATAGCCCAAATATTCATTTAATATCTTGATCCAAACATTGACGTTTTCTTTATCATTAGCTGCAGATTGCCAAGCATTGCTTAGTGATGGTTTTGAAGCTGACTCTCAAAGTTCACTCTAGAGAGGATGAAAAAAAATAGACACTAATACCTCTTAGTTAACAGCAATTATTACATATATTGACATTGAAAATGCCTATCAATTTCATACCAGCTTAGAATGGTTATATCCAATGAATCTGTTAGCTGCACAACACAGCTGTACTATCATTTGAAACACAACTACATGGAGACAATTCCATGTAACAATAAAACTGATAAATGTACTACTATTTGCTCAACACTATTTAGTGATTCTTCAATACCGTGGATGAAACCACACTTTTTCTTCTACCACACTTGAACTTGCAGATTAATTTGCAGGGTCTTGGACAGATTGCAGATCGCATACATATGGACTTTTGTCCTTCAACAGAAGGGAGCCATTAGTTCAGAAGAACAACTAAGAGGCTTCCCTTGCTATCGTTTTTCCTGTGGACTTCATTCTGCTTCGGTGAAGAAATCTGCCAAAAGGTAGGATTGATTCTATATGACATGGAGACAGAAATAATTATTTAAAGTCTTCCACTAATTTCAATCAGGCCAGTGCTTGGTTCAGATCCTAGAAGTCATGACTATCTGGTTTCTACATGCTAATTATGGCTCTGCAACCAAACAAAACAGACACAGACTTCAACAGATAATTAGAACAATTGCTACCAACCTGCCTTCCATGGAGGACCTGTATACTGCACAAGTCAAAAAGAGGGCTGTGAAAATATCTATAGACCTCTTACATCCTGGACATAAGTTGTTTCAACTTCTATCCTTAAAACGCAGCTGTAGGGCATTACGCACCAGAACAACTAGACACAAGGACAGTTTTTCCCGGAATACCATCACTGCTAAACAACTAATTCCCATAACACTGTCTCATCCTAGTACTTACCTCTTCCCACTTAGGACTACAGTGCATGGTTTGTATCTTTACAATTCATATTGTTTAATTGTTTCCTAGTATTTGATTACCGCTTAACTACTAGTATTTGACTATTAGATTTGCTTGTTAGTGACCCATAACTATCACTAAATGCCGTGTCCTATGATTCTGATGATTCTTGATGTATGTATTTCATCTTTTTTATTTTTATTTTCTTCTTGTGTACACCGAGAGCATACACACCAAAGACAAGTTCCTTGTGTGTTCAGTCACACTTGGCCAATAAAGTATTCTATTCTGTTCTAGATGCACTTAGCACTTCCATTTCTCTTCATACCTTAAGTACTTCTTGGATCTTTCAGCCTTTTCTTTTGGTCTTCTGTTGCCCCAGTTCCTGCTTCCGTCCCCGATTGTTATTCAGTATTTTCTACAAGTGAAAGATTTACTCATTTTTTTTAAAGAGGCCATATGGCAATCAGTGCTGGATGGCATTAAAGAAATTACTTACATATGATAACTCACCTCTTGTCCTTGGTTTTGCTTACCATCCTCATTTTTATCCTTAAAAAATAGAAAAATAAAATCCATTTCTCTCCCATTTTTATTTCTCAGGAAAAAAAATCAACACAAAACTGTTTATTAGGGGTAGGAAATCTGTGGCCCAACCCATCTTGCGAACTGCTCACGTGATCCATGTTGTGGGTATGTTGCTGCCTTCCTCTAAGTGTCCTAAGACATCTAATATATCTAAGATACCCTGTCTAAGATGCCTAAGGTGTCTGTCAACTAAATAACTATTTAATAGAGCAAGTCAAGACCTTTAAATTTTTGAGGATTTTCTTCCAAGCTATAGATAATCATAAATCACTACGTCATTTTCAATGCACAAAAACCAGTGTTCAAAGGAGCTCAGCATATACCTGCAGTGCTGAAAATCTTCTTAGCCAAGATCTGAGCCCAATTCCTTTGGCAAGCTCAGCTGGGCCCTACATATCATTCCTTCCTTTGGGAAAAGTTCAGTCCAAGTTTTTGAGAACCATCTTTCAAGCACCTTGCTCAGTTTCAAACACAGTCTTTTGCCGTGAAGCTGGCCTTTTTAAAATTGAAACTTCTGCCTGGATTCAATCTTCTCCTACTGGATTAAGGACTCCTTCTTATCAGTTGGTTTGGTCCTTTTAATTAGGACCCACAACTTCCAGTGTTCTTGGGACCAGATGATACACACCAAATTGCAGCTATTCATGGCCTGCCATCATTTTGATGAGCTACAAACATGCACTAACTGATCTCAAACAGTGGGACATTGATGGGCCGCTGTTTGGGCCACTGGGCAGTGGCCCACTCTCCATTTCCTCCTCCAACCAGCAACCGTATTTTTCGGAGTATAAGATGCACCGGAGTATAAGACGCACATTAGATTTTGGGGACCAAAACAAGAAATTTAATTCATGCTCTCATTTGTGCCATTCTCTGTCTCTGTCTCTGTCTCGTTTTCTATCTATCACTAACTCTCTCTCTCTCTCTATCTTCTGGAGGTGGGGGAGGTGAAAAACGGGCCTGTTTTTGGCTTCCTGGGGCATCTGCATGCCCTGGGAACTCACTCCTCCCCAAAAGCATTCTAAAGGCCAAAAATGGGCCATTTTCATCCATTTTTTGTCTCTGGGAGTGGCAGATGTCCCAGCAAAAAAATGGGCAAAATGGGTCATTTGGGGGGGAAAACAGGCCATTTTAGCCAAAAATGAGCCATTTTCTCTTCTTCTTTTGCCTCCTAAGGCATCTGCATGCCCTGCTATTCACTCCCCCCACCCCCAGAGGCAAAAATGGACAAAAACGGCCCATTTTTGCCCCCAAAATGGGCCATTTTTGGTCTCTA
>JANHGC010010413.1:34428-45472 GCA_027560395.1 Boaedon fuliginosus | reverse complement strand
ACTAAAATTCAAACACATTTGAACAATATAAATCAGGATGTTTATGATCTTATCAAATTCAGCAACATTGCATTCTGAGCTACTTAATGTTATCTTGAAACTTTCCACAGCTAAAATCAATTCTCTCCACAGCCAAAATGAATGTAAATTCGACCTGTTTGCTACAACTTTCTATGAAACTGGATTAATTGAAAATTATTACTGTATTTTTATTTCTTTCAGTTAAAAATCAGGTAATTTTAGGCAAATAGAGAGTAGCTAGATGACTAAATAATATCTCAGACCCACTTTTTTGTTATGCAATATTAAAGACAATGTTGTGGGATAAACATTTGAAAACAAAGAACATCACTTACTAGACCAAAGTTCACATTGACTCCTGCCTGGAAGAATGGAAAAGTGGGTTACTCTATCTGCTTTATAAACAGAATTGCATGAAAACCCAAAATGAATAGAAATATTTACAAGCTCAGTGATGTTTTATCCATTGTAAGATAGTAGCTATTGACTTCCTTCTTCCTGGGGGATTCTCATGCAATTTTGCAATTGAAATTGAACTTCCAGAACTACACTTCTCTAGCCTGCTCAATTGGGTAATCGGGGGCTTTTATTCTTCTCTTCAGTTTCAGCTGGGAGCAGCTTAATTCTCATCTGTGCTTCCTTAATGGAACTGGAAGATCAGCTAGTTATAAAAAAAAATTACAAGTTTTCACACCGTTTTCATTTGATATCTCAAACTAGCAAGGTAACCTGAATAATATGTGATACGGTGGCTCCAGGGATAGATTTCTCCCAGTTCGCTGGTTACCCACTTTGTGGACGCGCTTCCAAATCAGCTGTCAAAAGCACGCTGCATGGGATCGCCTTCAAAATCTTCATGGTGTTGTGCAGGGAAGCTGCTGCACAGCTGTTGGATCAGAGTGTTTGCAGAACACCACAAAGATTTTGAAGGCGATCCCGCGCAGCACGCTTTTGACAGCCGATCGGGAAGCGTGTCCACAAAGTGGGTAACCAGCGAACTGGGAGAAACCCATCCCTGGGTGGCTCCCTGGTAAGATGCTGGGCTTGCATACCACTAAGGTCGGCAGTTTGACGGTTCAATTCCCAAGAGCGATTAAAACCATCTCCTGCTTGGGCAGGGGGTTGGACTCGACCTACAATGTCCCTTCCAACTCTGTTAATATATTATATTATTATTATATGGTATCTGGCAATAGCTGGCACATTCAGGGTAGATAATTAGAGTGGAAGAGATATTGCAACACCCATCAGAGAAGAAGGAACAGCCATTCAGAGTTACCAGGCTCTGAAGGAGTGGAAACAAAACCCTTCCCTTCTTGCTTTCTTCATTCGTAGCTACTTTGCTTGGAGAATATAACTGTAGATATCAATATAGCTGTAGACATCTGACAACAAGAGACGAAAACAATCATAACAGTTACTCTTGGGTTTGGAACTGAGATAAATTTGTCTGACTGAGAAGCTGATACACAGTTAGAAGATCATTTGACAGCTGTGGCCAGAGGGACCTTTGCCCAGGTCCGCCTGGTGCACCAATTGTGTCCCTTTCTGGACCAAGAAGCATTACTCATAGTCACTTGTGTCCTCATCACCTCACAGCTAGACTACTGCAATGCGCTCTACTTGGGGCTGCCCTTGAAAAGCATTTGAAAGCTTCAACTGGTCCAGAATGTGGCCCCATGAGCAGTCATGGGTGTCCCTCGATACACCCATGTCACACCACTATTGCATGGCTTGCACTGGCTCCCAGTAGGCTTCCGGGTTCAATTCAAGGTGCTGGTCATTACCTTTAAAGCTCTACATGGCATTGGACCGGGTTACCTCTGAGACCGCCTTCTGCCACCATTTGCCTCCCAGTGCCCTGTGAGGTCACATAGAGTTAGCCTCCTCCGGATACCATCAGCCAGGCAGTATTGGCTGGCAATTCCACAGAGGAGGGCCTTCTCTGTGGTGGGCCTGGCCCTCTGGAAAGATCTCCCACCAGAGCTCTGGAGTATCCCGGACCTACGCACCTTCCATTGAGCACTAAAGACCTGGTTCTTCCGGTGGGCCAGTTTAGATTGACCCACCGAAAATTTTAGTAATTTTAATGGGTTTTAAATTGTTTTTATATGTCCCCTATGTATTGTTTTTTATCTATGTTGTGAGCCGCCCAGAGTCCCACGGGATTGGGCGGCCTACAAATTTAAATAAATTAAATTAAATTAAAGAAATGTCTTCTGCTTGTTCTTCCCAGGTGGACGTCTGCACCAAGCAAGTATAGTGATAATTATCACCATGTAATGCAGATCTCTCTGAAAAGAGTTAATAAAGAAAAGTCTTCATTTCAGTTCCTTTCTGACCGTTCATTTTTGAGCAAACACACAGACTGCCCTACGTAATGAAGTATCTTTAAAAATGTCTACACAATAAAGAACCAAAGGTGATTCCATACAGAATTGCTTAATCTTGATGCACATTTCCTCAGTCTTACCCATAACAAGGTATCCCTTGATCTTTCTAGAAAGCATGGAGGTATATCCTGTAGATGTTATATGAGATGTATAGCTCTCCAGATCTACTCTGGAGATATAAATAAAGCTGCCATGAGGATCACAAATCCAATTGCCTGCCAGCTGTTCTTTAGGATATCAGACAAAAGTTTTTAGACTTGAGATCTGAGATCCTTCTACTGGAATTGTAAAAGATTATACTGATTACACCTGAGATATTTTATGCATTATGTATCAGAGAGTTATCCATCATCCAAAAACAAACTCACCACAACTGTAAGTTTCAAACAGATACTGCCCTCTTTGGGTTCAAAATCTGAAGTTTTGCAATCTCGACCTACTTTTACAATCTATAATAGGAAAAAAATAACCAAGATGAATAAAAATATTGGAATTTCAAGTTTCATTTTTAGCTTGATTACTACACACATGGGTATATCTTAACAGAAATAAAGGGTTTCTAGTTTTCCGGAGGACAATTCACATGCTCAGAATTAACCATTCATACCACCATAGCAGGAGCTTTGGGGCTACCAAATTTGAAATAAACCTGATGAAAGTTAATTATTGGCTGTATCGTATTTTGATATGTTTTATGCAGGTAAAATAATTTATTCCCTATATGCATTTTCTCAAAATATTTATCCAAAAATAAACATTATTTTTACAAATTGTACTATACTATAATGTTTATTGACAATAGAGAAGTAAGAACATAACTATGGAGTCACTAGGACTCATTCAAGGTAGTCATTATCTCATTACGGGAACCATGGCTTATTGGATCTTATTGGTTAATAACTTAGCATCATACAACATGCCAAGCTAAAACCCAACAAACCCATTCTATCTTAGTGGTTAAGGTATGCTTCCTTTAAAGCAACCTTCTGAATACTCCTGCCCTGGGTGCCAATACTACTTTCAGTGAGGCAGAGCAGCTGATTAAGGTAGATCAGCCCTACCTTAGCCATTCTCAAGACAGAGTCTGCCCATCAATGCATTGCATCAAAACAGAGAAACCAGCCTTTCAGGAAAAGCATCTCGTTAAGGTAGTTGCTTGTGATATACACATCTTAATTAATGCATGATTGAAATGGGAAACATAATAGGTGCACCTATGCGAAGATAGCAAAAACAATTTCTTACCGCCTTTCTTAGTTTATCTTGCTCTTTCTAAAAGAAAAAAATTAAGAGAGGAAAACGATTGTTTTAGAATTTAAAATAATAATAATAAAGAAAACTGCAGAATTTGAAGCCTAGCAAGAAAAGACCCAAAATGCTGGTGCAAAATAATACATTGTTCTCATACTAAGGTTCTTTCCAGAGCTGCTTCCTATTTTGTTGCCAGACTATGCTCAAATAATCGACAACCACTCTGAATAATGCTGCCAAAAATAAATAAACAAACAAACAAACAAATAAATAAATAAATAAATAAATAAATAAATAAATAAAGCTGAAATGCTGAACAGTATGATAACATTTATACACATTGCCATTTTAGGTCACTTGCCTCCGTTTTTAATGGAACTGCTTCAGAATCCTCCAGTGTCAGAAGACAAAATAAGAGAATCCTGGTCAGAAAGTGCACCTTCATCGTGTCCAGATTTTAGTATTTCCACAGCAGGTTTTGGGGATCAAGAATGTCCTGTGAGATCACCCAGTTCTGAATTTCCTACTTATACTCACCACAGAGATGAAAAGGCTGTTACCTACTCTTTTCTATTGAGCCCCCTTACTGATGCCTCATTGCTTGTGAATGTCTTTGTCTACATTCTTTTCCTTATCAGTCTTGGGATACATAGCATCTTAGGCAATATCTTTTAGAAGAATTCTAGTGGCGCTTGCTGTCTACAGCTTTATCTAAGATCACTGGATTCACCTGTCAAAGTAGCTAGTCCAGAAGTCTACAAATAGATTGTATGACTACTAATGATTGTTCAAGTGTAGAATGTGAGGATGGAAAGAACATTTTTGCATTTCGACAATGGCTACTTTTCTTGCTACATGGTAGCTTTGCCACAAGTTGCCAATCATGACAGTTCCTGGCTTCCCCACATTATCAGTCACTGAAGGACAATAGAAACCCAGAAATATCAAAAGCATTATGATGATGTCATGGAACTCATTCCAGCTCCTTTTCCTTATATAACATACTAGCTGATAACCTGGCATTACCCAGGTATAGTTGGGCCTGAGCAGGAAATGCTGTAGCCTACAATTCCCAGCATTCTTTGCCCGATTTACATGCCTTGCCTGTATTGGCTGGAGAGCGTCCTATTTGTATGCTTTGCCTGGAGCCCTCTGCACATGTGCAGTAGAGCTTGGCAGTGAAATGTCAGGGGGAGGTCCACTTTGGCACCCTTTTTTGAGGGGAAGAACCCCCAAAGGCATTTGTGACCGTCCCCCAGTGCTCATCTGGAAAGTGCAAGGTATGTGCCTGGGAACTTTGGTCCAGATTGGTGCAGGCATGGAAGACCCTATTCGACATATACCCACAAACCCACACACCTACATTTCTCTTTTATAAATATAGATAGAAAACATTCCCAGAAAAAAAACAGAATGACTCATTCATAAGGTCTAATGTCTTATGTCTAATACTTAGAAACAACTAATTCTAAAATAATTACTAATACTAACATGCATTTAAAAAAACAAGCTTTGAAACAGAGATAGAAAGAGTTAAAAGCCGGACAGGAAAGAATATATCATTCACCTGACATGACAAATTGTCAAAATATGAATAATCTGGTAAATTAGCCAGAAATTATGGCTCCAGAAGGTCATTTAAATGGGTTCATGAGTCATCAGGTGATTAAACCAGGAATCAGGAAATTTCTTAACAAAAAGCATTCCCACTCTTACAAGATGTGTGAGATGAGACTTGTAGTGAATTCTGTATAAAGATAGCATCTAGATTTTCTTTCAATAAATTCTTTTCAAATCTTGACCTATTTACTGGATTGTTATCCTGCCATAGTCGTGTCTAAAGCATCCAGTACATATGTATAACAATAATATATTTTAAAAAGAAACCATTCAACTTAAAAAAATGAGAGCCATAAAATAAAAGAAGATCTGAAAAGATAGTTTTTCTTTGTGCTATTTTATTCATACATAAATCATTTTCTCCTTGTTAAGATGCAACTGGCTGACCTTTATGGTTGGTTGCAAAGTTCAATGGCCACATGGCCATGTTTATGACTCTTTTTTTGCCAGTTTCCAGCCTTTTTGGCCAGCTTCTGGAAAAAATGCCTGTAAGGATTTACTTAACAAGCATGGTTTTCATTTAATGATCATTCATTTAACGATCACAATGTTGACTTACTGACCATAAAATCAAGTCTGGTTATGTGGAAGCCTTATCTTATGACCATTATTTATTATTTATTTATTTGATTTATACCCCGCCTCTCTTCCCCAGTCAAAGGGAACTATCAAGGGGAATTATGTCTTGCGACAGAAATCCTGGGCTCCATTATGATCTTAAGTCAAAGACTACATGTATTCTATAACTAACTGAAACTGACTCGATTACTTGGCAAAACAAGAAATAATAGAATATGCTCAGTATAAAACCCTGAGCATCAGATTAACTCTATTTGGCATTGAGGGAATCTTATACTGGCTGGGCCTTGCAGGGCCTTTCAAGACATTGGCAACCAGAGCTGCAACATTTATAAATTTGGATGAGCATTCCTATGAAAAGACGATGGGGGACTGTACAAATACTTGGAAGATTGCAAGTTGGCCATTGGCCACTTCTGTGTATTATTCAATGCGTCATTCAATAGATATTGCCACAGAGGTGAGGGTGTCAAGTCAACCTATTCTCTAAAGTACCTGAGGGCAGGAAAAATACCGTATTAATGGATGGAAGCTTATCAGAGAGATCCAATCTAGAATTACGAAGACATCTCCTATCAAGTGAAAACAATTAATCAATGGAATGGCTTACCTCTGGAACTTGTGGATGTTCCATTTCTGGAGGTTTTTAAGAAGAGATTGAGCAACCATTTGTCCAGAATGGTATAGGATCTTCTGCTTAAGCAGAGGGTTGGACTAGAAGATTTCCAAGGTCCCTTCCAACTCTGTTACTCTGTAATTCTGTAAATCCTTCTAAAGTGCTGATAACTCCTGTTCTCACAAAACAATGAATGGATTCTTGCAAGAATCACACTAGATCATCTTCATTCTCCTTTTGCTTTTTGGAGAAGAATAAAAAATATATTTTGTTATATCTTTTCTGGTTGGTTAAGTACTTTTTGTTATTACTACTTGAAAAACTGTAATAAATTTCCTTTTATAATTATGAGCCACCTGGAGAATCATAGGGTTGAGTATAAGCTTATAAGCCCAGCTGCTTGCTCACTTTAGGATCCATTAGACCATTTCTAACTGATGCCCATTGAGCCCTTCTAGTCATGGAAAAATGGACTTGACTATCTTGTTTAATCTTTGCTCAACCGTAGCAAACGAGAATGTACTGTATCAGTGATATGGCAGCCTTTTCCACTGGCTAATGCTCATATAATCAGGAATTTTAGCTTGAACTTTCTTCCTTCCTTTGGTTCAGGGG
This sequence comes from Boaedon fuliginosus, assembly GCA_027560395.1. Classification (NCBI taxonomy): domain Eukaryota; kingdom Metazoa; phylum Chordata; class Lepidosauria; order Squamata; family Lamprophiidae; genus Boaedon; species Boaedon fuliginosus. The sequence continues at coordinate 38,377 of JANHGC010010413.1, read as the reverse complement.
TGGGCTCCAAAATTTTTGTGACAGGTAGTTTGCCTGGTTGCTGGGTGGGCATGACCATGGTGGGCATAGCATAGTCAGCCTCTTGCACCACAGTGGTGGGGGGGCGTTTTTCACCCTCCCTGGGCTTTGTACAATTTCCTTGAGCCTCTGAGAGGGCAAAAACAGCCTCCCCAAGGCTCCAGAGGCCCTCTGGAGGCTGGAAATGGGCCCATTTCCAGACTTCCGGTGTCTCCGAGAGACACATTTTTGCTCTCCTCAGGCTTTGGAGGCTTTCCTCGAGCTTCTGGAAGGGCGAAAATGGCCTCTTCTGGGCTCAGGAGGTCCTCTGGAAGCTGGAAACAGGTCTGTTTCTTGACTTTCGGTGCCTCCGGGAGACCCATTTTTCGCTCTCCCCGAACCTCCACGCAGGCCCTGCACTTACCTGGGATCCAAAACGGGCTGCGTGGGTACTCCTGGGAGGGGCAGGGTGGGATAGGAGGGGCAGGAGGGGCAGGGTGGTCAGCCAGGGGTAGGATTTACAGGTTCTCCGAACTGGGCAAACTCTTAGCTAGAGGACTGCCCGAACTCATGTGAACCCGTAGCAGCCTACCTACCCTTGCTTTGGTTCAATTAGTGCCCTCAGGGACAATAGAGAAAACTGACTGCTTTTTTGTGATGATCTTCTTTCTGTATTTGAAAAGAGTTAGCATATCTCCACTTATTTGTTTTTTCTCTGTCTTTCCCTCATAAGACTTGACTTCCAGATTTTTTCACATCTTTTGTAAGCCTGCTCTGAACTTGCTGAAGTTTGCCATTGTTATTCTACAGTCTGAACTACAGTAGAGTATAGTCAGAGCCATCTTAAAAGCATAATGGGTCCGGGGCAAAGCAGCATACTGGGGCCCCTACGCCAACTACTCATAAAAATGTAAATGGTTGATAAAATTAAATATATATTTATTTTATTGTCACTTCCAACAAAATCAGTGTTGAAACATTAAAAGCAGGCTGGGCAGCAACAACTAATCAACATGATAAACATTTGAACAATACAGGTGGCTTGAAAAACAAATAATACTCAGTAAGCCATACAGTTGCTGTATTTATATGATACAAGGTGCATTGAAGGGTTAACATACATAGATTAGTATGGGGCCCTTATGCTCACGGGGCCCAAGGGCAAGGGCCCATCAGGCCCATGTGTTAAGATAGCCCAGAATATAGTACTCTAGTATAGTAGTAAGTAGAGAATGGAATAATTTATTCTCATGAGCTAAACATTGTGCTTCTATTAAAACACCTTTAGATAACACTTGGGTTTTTAAAAAGTATTAAAACACTGCTAGCTCTTGTTTAACTTGTAATCAAGAAAAACAATTTTACTTCATGGACCACAAGAGGGAGCTAAACTTATAACAGAAAGGGGAAAAAAGAAGCAAATTCCCAATTATGGGGAAGAAGTGGAAAATTTCTTTTAAAATTTCTTTCCATCTACAGTACACAGCATTGTTAGAGAAGTGGGACTTAATATTCCTTACAAATGAAACCAATGACAAATATTACAGAAAAGATGTAATTTCTTGCATTTTTTAACTGCATAAACATAAGAATCCTGCTAGGTCAGGATAGCACCCCATTTTATCCATCGTTCTAGCTTCTATTTATTATAGAAGGCATCTTCAGTTTCTGGAGAAGAATTTTAACTGCTAAGTAACAAAAACTACTCTGTGTATTTTGTTTTCATGGCTTTTCCTTAAATCCCATCTCTAGTATTTTTTATTATTATAATCAGCAAAATATTTAAATTATGTTTGGCATTTTTATCCACCTATTGAATCCTTCCCAAAGGTTTGGAGTAAAAATATATTGTTGTAAGATGGTATTAAAGGTCTTGTGGCAGGAGGTAAGCTGTTCCAAGTAAAGCTGCCTTTTGCTATTGACTGTGATTTTTATCAATGCCAACAGCAGTGCTCCATATCTTACGGGATTGCACCCAAGCAGCTACCCGTGTTTTCCCGAAAATAAGACCCAGTCTTATTTTCTTTTCAGGCCCAAAATAAGCACCAGGTCTTATTTTCAAGGGATGTCTTACCCGCTTCCCTTAGGACCACTGCACCCCTCACATACTGCTGCCTGACCTCTGTGGCTGCTCACAGCCACTTGCAGCCAGACACCACTGACTTGTTGTGATGGTGGCACCGCTCACAGGACACCAGGAGGCTTGTTGCACTGGGAGCCATGTGGCATCTTGCCATGAGTGGCACTGTGCGCGATGTGCTACATGGCATCTAGCTGCGAGCAGCCACAAGCAGCTGCATAAGTCAGGCAGCAGCACAAGAGGTGTTGGGGCGTGAGAGTCCTGGCTCCTGTGGTCCTGAGGTAAGTAACTGTGGGGCATGTGGAGCAGCTCCACCCCCCCACCCTTGCCTTGAGTTTTATGCCTGCACTTCACCCCACCTCATATAACCAGATGGCGGGTGTGGCTTGACTAGGTCTTGTTTTTGGGTAGGGCTTATTTTAGGTGCAGGCATGAAAATTGGGCTAGAGTTTGTTTTCGGGGTAACATGGTATTACTATTGGTACTATTTAGAAATCTTTACTTTTTTTAACCACAGTTCTACTTCTATTTGCAGATCTTTGTAGTTTGTGATTTTTTTTCTCCAGTTCTTTCTTTCATATTCTGCTGTCTTATTATTATGAGTACTTGCTATCAGACTTGAATAGTCTCTTCGAAATGTACGTACCTTATATTTATTAGAATAAATTGTGCAGACTCGCTCCAAGAGTAAGATGGGTGGCATATATATTGAATAAACAAACAAAAACACATGCAAAGATGTTCAAGGGAGGAGAGGGAAGCAATAATGTTACAGTAACGATGGGTGGGAGGAAATATGATGAGTGCTGGACATAGGCTGCTGGTCAGGGTATGTAGTCTTGGTGTGTACTTGGCTTCAGTGCTTGGTCATTGGATCTTCAGTGGCTCAGGCTTTTGATTGTTGTTATTAATGCCAAGAAGCCCTGTTGTAATATGGTTCACCTACTCGTGTGGTGGTGAACCTATGGCATGCATGCTGGAAGTGGTACACAGAGCCATTCCTCCAGGCACATGAGCTGTCCCCCACACACACATGTGCACACACCTCATGCAATTTTCAGATTGAAAAAAAGGCCCTCCCACCCACTCTGGTGCTGTACTCACCTTTTCTTCCCTCTTCCAAAGCACAGAAGAGGAAAGATTGGGCGCGGATGGGGAGGTATGTGCTTGTGTGTGGGGTCACACGTGCATGTACAGGCTGAGTGGGCACATGCATACACTCACTTTCGGCACATGAGCCAGAAAAGGTTCAACACCACTGACCTACTCCATGATCTGCTAACTGATGAGAGGTTTGACCTGGCATGTGCCTATTCAAGGTTTTAGCACTAGCCACAAATCTAAGACAAAACAAGTTAGCTATTATCTTGAAATCATGAAATTGTTTGTTGTGTCTTGTAAAAACCAAAACAGGAGCTATTTCCCACATGAGAAGCGATTTATAATTAATTCCAAAACCTTATTGGTTGAAATTGAAGCGGAATACTGTATTATAGAGTTTCCAACCTCATCGGGACTTAATCTATTTACAACTTTTAAGATCAAAATCGTATTTAACTTTTTGTTATTTATTTCAGATTCATGAAATCGTTAACTTTAATTTTCTTTTAGTTCAGTACTGAAGTCTTCTCAAACTTGTAATTCCAAAGGTCTCTAATAGCTTACAAGTAGTTAATGATCTATTTAGGGTCATTATAATCTTAAAGGAAGATTTTGAAAGTAAGAGCTGTGAACTTAAAAGTTTCTGCCATGGTTATTTTTTTATTTTTTATTTCTTTATTCGATTTATATCCCACCTCTCTTCACCCATCTGGGGAACTTGAGGCGGCAGCACAATACAATAAAACACATTTCCTATATAATAAAAACTCA
>JANHGC010010413.1:15299-26661 GCA_027560395.1 Boaedon fuliginosus | reverse complement strand
CACCCTCGGCTTATACTCGAGTCAATAAGTTTTTCCAGTTTTCATAGGTAAAGTTAGGTACCTCGGCTTATATTCGGATCGGCTTATACTCGAGTATATACGGTATATAAAATAAATAAATGATTTTTTTTTTAAATGTTAATAAAACTCGACTACAGTAATTAGCAAGGTAGCCTTTAATTAATTGACTTACAATAGTTCAATTCAAGATAATTCAATTATCTGTTGGACTGGCTTCTGTATGGTCTCCCTTTTCTTTCAATTTTACTTTTTGTCAAATGTTTTTCTGTTTAGTTACGCTCCTGTTTCTCATTATGTTAATATAGAATTTTTAAAGGGATTTTTTTTAGAAACTATTGACTTCAAACCAGATTGAGTATAACCACACTGTTGGACGACTACAGACACCTGGAGGAAGTGCAGAGTGCATACCTTGATAATCAGTCTCACAGTACCAATGAGAAAGGATCCTTAAAAATCTTAATTGGGCACATGGTTACCTTGTGGATTTTTAATTTCTTGGAAATGCTTGTAATAGTTGTACTTTACTTCAGTCTATTGAACTTTTTAGTCTGGTATTTTCACTGATATTATTGTATTTCCCCTATTACCATATTTTTCGGAGTATATGACGCACTTTTTCTCCCTGTAAAAGAGGCTGAAAATTAGGATGCGTCTTATACTTTGAATGTAGCCCCTCCCACCCACCATTTTTACCCTCCATACACACCTGTTCCAGGCTACAGAGCACACCGCAGCCTCCGTGCCTGTTCCTCCGGTTTTCAGCAGAGATCTCTGCCTCCACTCAACAGATGATTGGATGTATCAGCTGCTCATGCTGAATCAGTCTATGCTGAAACTGAAACTGGCTTCAGCAAAAGGGGAAAAAAAATCTGAGGCAGCTTTTCCCCATATCTCCTGTGCTGAATCCAGTTTCAGTTTCAGCACAGATTGATTCAGCACAAGCAGCCCCAATCAGCTGTTGTAGCTATTGGCAAGGAAAACAAGGGGGAAAAGAAATTTTCCTCTGCCTCCCAGATTTTTTCTTCCTTTGTCTCTTGTTCTGAAGCCAGTTTCAGTTTCAATTTCAGCCTGATTTAGCACAGAAGACAAATTGCTGGGAGGCAGAGGTTTTCCTCCCCAAAAACTGGGTGCGTCTTATACTCTGGAGCATCTCATACTCCCAAAAATACGGTATCTTTTTATCTTTTCTTGTAGTTTCTTGAAGAGCTTAGAAAGCAATATTTGGAGAAGGAGGAACGTTACCGAAGTATTGCAGCTTTGAGTGAAATGCAGAATGAGCTACAGGAGCTGCAGCGTCAAATAGCTTGGGCGATGGTAATTGCCGATCCTCTGCAACGTGACATTTAACGAGTTTAATTGGATCTGTCGTCTTTCATAAAGTGGTTTTAATTTGGAGTTTGTATTTCAGGTACGAGACACTGAAACAGAAATAAGTACCATCCGAGTTGAGGTCACTGCCCAGGAAGCAAAAACCGATAAATTCGCTGAGAAGGTTAAAGAATGTCAGGTATGTGGCAAAACTTTGAGACGCGAAATGGTTGGTTCAGTTGAAATATTAAAATTAATTTAAAAAAATTATTATTATAATTAAATTGCCAAGAATAGCCTCCATACTGTCACTTAATTTGTCACCTGAGAAAAACAGATCTCGAAGACTACAGAAAATTAAGAACAACTGACCTGTTATACTTTAGAATTACCCAAATAACTCTTACTATTGATTTATTTTGAAATCTAAATAAAAGCTAATTGTGGATTAATGCTTTTATAAATAAAATGATTTTTTTGCACCTAGTATATTGAAGACGTGAATATCTAGATCTTTCCTTAATTTGAATTATAGAACCCATAAAAAGATTCTCTCTCGTTATGTGAATAATAAAAGTTACAGGAAACTGGTTTCAGAGCTTGTGCATTGTAGCATTTAAACATCTTAATCACTTTGGTTTATATGTAATACTAGCTTCTTACCTAGCCTTGCTCGGCGTTTTTTTTATTTAAAGAAGTATATTTGTGCCTCAGAGGTTTGAATATGGAGCCTCAGTCAGTTTGTACATGCTCAGTAGAGAGAGGTAAAACCGCAGGTGCTCAGTAGGGAGTTGCTGCTTGTTGTTGAAGAGTGTCCCCTTTGCGACCCAAAAAAGGGGTCAAAAGGGACACCTATCCTCTGGAGACCCCGACAGTGCTACGCTTTTCTACCTATCTGCCACGTTTGAGGTAGGTTGGTGCAGAACTGAAAGTTTGTATAGAGCACATACAAACACACATCCGCACCCCACCTCTCTTTTATAGATATGATATGAAGCTAAAATACTGTGAATTTATTTATTAGATTTATATCCCGCCTCTCTTCACCCCTTCCGGGGGAACTCGAGGCGGCAATTAGCCCAGTGTGTGACCCCCAGCATGAGAATTCAGTTTGATTCATATCTGATTAGAAGTAAATCTTGTGAGACTCTTTGGGGAATATTGGTGTCCTCCAAATGTACAGCATTGATACTCCAGTAAAATACAGAAAGCCAGCTGGGTGATCTTGGTCAGTCACATAACTCTCAGCTCAATTCACATACCAGTTGTTGTTGTTGTTGTAAAATAGGAAGATATTTAGATATGTTCTCCACCTTGAGTTATTTGTAAAAAATAATATAGGATATGAATAATATAAAGAAAATGTGTAGTTTGGTGGGGCAGCAAAAATTTAGAATTGCAGTTGCCTGAATATCCATCTACTAGGAAGTCTTAGATGGCATCTAAAATTGCTGAGGCAAAGAATGGATGAGTGATTTATTATGAAAGTTTGATTTCCAAATATTTCCAACTGTTGTGCATTTCAGGACCTAGTATAGCAACAAACAATAGTAAACAGTGTAAGTATATGTGGGAGATAAATATGTGTAATTCTAAGTAAGTGATATGTTGAAAACTTTTTAACAACTGTATTTATGAAGTACCAAGTTTTCAAAACAGGGTTTTTGTATGTTTGAAAAAAATGAATTTTAAATGGTTCGAAAGAATGTTTATGCAACATCTTATTTATACTGGATTAATGACTAATTTTTCAAATCCAGAACTATGTCTTGTAATTCCTTTGGAGCAAGATTTTTAACTGCACTAATCAAGTAAATGGTCTTATTTCATTTACTAAACATTTATAATTCCATTTTGGGGTTAGTGATTGAGAATGTTGGACTAATTCAGAAAATGAGAGGATATAACTTTTTGGAATTAAAAAATGTAATGCCGTTTATATCTTAATGGATATGGTTTTATTTTACTTGTTGCAATCAAGACAGGCCAAGTAAAAATGTAAATCACTTTAGGCCACAAAGGAAAAAATATTGGCTGTCTGTGGTTATGTCTTATTATGGCTCCATAGCATTATACCAAGGGTGTCAAACTGATGGCCAGTGGGCCGGATGCATCACATGCACCCCAGCTTTGCGAAGAGAAAAATATTGCAATATGTCACATGATGGCAATGTGATCCCCCAAGTTTGATACCCGTGCATTATACAATACTTGAAAAATCTTAAGACAAAATGATGAATTAGTTTGTAATTCATATGTTTCCACCAGTTGTATCAGTGGCTATTAAAATAGCTTTAAAAGTGGATCAACATTCATGAAATATAGTTTGGGTGACTAACAACTGGAAGAGATATATGACTAGAAGCAAAAAAAAAAATCTATGAATAATCCATTGGCAATGAACAACAGAATAAGTTGTGTTCTACTTTTAGGTTTATTGGGCAACTGATGATGCTGTACCAGAATTCTGATGCGCAGGATTATATTGGGTAGTTTTTTTCACTGATTGATCTAATTTTTGTTTTTATACTGCAGACAACCAGACTGCCTTCAAGAAAAACCAGCTAATGCTGCTCCTTTAGCTGCTTTTGCTTCACAACCAAAAATAAAGGAATACTGGAAAACTGTTACATCAGAAATCTCAATAACGCCTTAGGTCAAATATAACACTGTCGTTGAAGTGACACACCACCTTCAATTAAGTTTGAAGTTGTCTATTTTCAGCTATCGACTCTGTACCACCATCCGTGGACTGGAGGCAAATATCTCTGTAACAATAATTTAGGAACTCCTAGCATAAAATGAAAAAATGTAACCTGCTCAATTCTGAGGGTGGTTTTAGCTGCTTTTATGTAAAGAAGTTGCATATGTTCTTCTCGTACGCAAGGAAAGTCATTTGCTCACTTTGAGGTTTGAAAGTACTTTAATGCTCAGCTTTGTGCCTTCAGAAGCAATGTGTGCTTGGACTATGCAGATGGTATTTTATGGTCCTTTTTATGATATATAAACAGACCAACCACTTGAATAAATTTTACTGTCTAATGTGGTCCTGATCCCCATGCTTTGGATTTGCCCTTTTAGAGTTTCATGTTCTAAAAGTAGATTGAAAAGTAAGTTTGTAGACATTCCTGTTAATTTTCATAAATTAAATAATGCTTTTCTTTTGATCCGTTTTGTGCTCTACTCTCTCTCAATAATGTATAAGCTGAACATTTATTACATTTATATCCTAGAGTAAATGGATTCACTCCATTTTTGTCAGGGTGGGACGATGGACTTTAAAAACTGAATGAATTACATTCTACTTGGGCTATATTGATTTGTTGTGTTGAGCACAAGATCTGAAGCACTGGTGGGGTAGGGTGAAGTTCGTTTGATATTGAGATTGAATTTGGGATTATTTACATTGAGAAACTTTTGGAGGGAATGCTTAAACAAAAAATGACAGAAATTTGAGAAGGGATTATATTTAAAGTAAATTCAGTATTGCTGTTCAACTTATATAAGTAGATGTGTCAATTCCTCCGCAAGAATTCTCTCTATAGCCAAGCAGTGAAGGTCTGAAGTGATTGAATCAAACATATTAATAAATATCATACCTTGCATTCTTTGTTCTAAGTTAATGTTCTAAAATTGTTCTTCCCTCAGCTAATAAATAAGAAAACATTCAATTATGTAGATGTGAATTCTGGTCTGCATTTAAAAAGTACAGTGATAATAGCAATACAATCATTTTCTTCATTGAGAAACTGAATATTTAGAATTATTTTTCTTCTCAAATTCTAAACAAACGAATAGGAATGTGCCCCCAAATACTAGGTTCTCAATTTTCTTAGTTGAGAAAGTCAAGTTACTATAGTGCAATACATAGAGTTATAAGAGTATGAATAGAACTGAATTCACTGCTACTTGCTTTACTATTCATCAGAATGGATGAGTTTTAAAGAAATGGGCGATTCATAGCCACACTCTGAATGAGAAAACCATCACATGTGAATTCAAGTAAAACAATCCATACCTCATGATTTACCTATATTTACATATTTATTAAATACATCTGGTAATGTTATTTGGAATCTTTTATACTGTCAGTATGTCCACCCTTATCCATTAAAAATTTGGAGTCTTGGTAAACTTAGCATAGTTAAATGAAAACTGTCTTATTTAAATGCATAAGGTTTTAACAAGTATTCATATGATAGAGTTGAACATTTCATCTGCTTTTACAGAAATATAAATCAACTGCAGCTCAGAGGTGATACTGAATGTGATATGGAGCAGAATGCAAGGGTTACTTTTTTACCAGATTTTGGTCATTGTATTATTTGCTAGCAAATATTTATTCTCTCAAACTGAGGAGCACTGTATTCTTATTACTAAAAATGCTTTGCTCCTGATTCACAGAAAAATTATACATCTGTAAACTAAGCAGAGAGATATTGGATATCATATTTTTGTTTTATCAGCAGGTACATGAAGGACAATTTTAAAAAGTATTAAATTTTTAAAAGTTTTAAGAAGATATTCCTCTATATCACAATTAAATGTATATAACATTACAAAAGCCATACAAATCTATAGTCTCAAGGGAACAATTATAAAAATAAAGTTTAAAAAATCAAATATTGCAAGCAAATATTAAGACTGTACAGCCAGCTATAAAAAAATGAGAAGTTGACCAAGTTCCCCTTATTTGATAGCAATAAATTTGTGCAAAAATGGTCTATTAAGACTTTTATATTTCTTTAAAGCACATACTCACAAATCCAACATTTCTCATTTATACAGAAATGAACATTTGCTTTACATTTTTTAAATACAGTAATACTCTTAACAGAGGTAATTCACATCAGTGTTTATATAAATATTACAAATTCAAATTACTTCAGTAACAGCTTTCAATTGAACACTTTGATTCCAGTACTTATTATAGTTCCATTTTTTAACCTATAAAGGTGTTACATTGTTACATATTACCTGCATATCAGGAATGAAATGAGACTTTTTTTAATTTAAAAAAATTTAAAATATCAAAAATTAATTTTAGTTCCTTCTGTTTTGTTTGTAATCATGAATTTGTTAACTACATGCTTTGAACAAACCAGTAACTTCTGAAAAAGCACTCTAGCATGATAGATAGCAGTAAGATTAAAAGCTGGGTCAGGTCCATAACAAGAAACCAACAATGTGGAGTTACATTCACAGTTTATTTATTTTATTTATTTATTTATTAAATTTATACCCCGCCTCTCTTCACCCCAAAGGGGAACTCGAGGGATAGTTAAGACAGAGAGTCAGTTTGGTGTGGTGGTTAAAGCACCAGGCTAAAAAGCAGGAGTTCCAGTTCCACCTTAGGCACAAAGTCAGCTAGGCGACTTGGGCCAGCTTACTCTTTCTTACTCCTAGGGTCGTAATGGCAAACTACTTTAAAAAAATGTCAAGAAAGCAAAGAACTTGTCCAGGCACTTGTCAGGAGTCAAGACTAACTTGAAGATATGGAGAAGAAAATAGGTAAGATACTGTCAGTGTAAACAAAAGGTATTTGTTTGGGGTGTTCCAAATCTTGATTGCAATTTTTGGGGAACAGTTTCTGAAATATTTTGCTAGTATCTTCTTTCTAGGGCTGAGAAAGCACTTGCCTCAAAGCCCCTCTGTTGGTTTTTGTATCATAAGCAGGATAAGAACTCCGGTCCTCTGCCTCTAATCTTACCTCTTAGTCACTAGACCTACTGGTCAACTTATGACCATACCTGGAGTTGGAAAATTCGTTGTTAAGCAGCAGAGTTTTAACTGAGATGACCCAGTTTTATGAGTTTTTTGCCGCTAAGCAAATCACTGCAGTTGTTAAGGGAAACATGTGACTCTGACTTGCAACTTTACCATCTTTCCCATTGACTTTGTGTATCAGAAGCTGGCTGGGAAGGTCACAAATGATGCTCCCATGACACTTCCAACTGTGGTGTGAGCCAGGGATCAAATACTCAGATCACAATTATATGACAGAGCGATTTTTATAATAGTTGTTAAGTGCAAGAAGTGGTCACAAGCCACTTTTTCCAGTGCCATTGTGACTTCAAAGGGTCACTGAACGAATGGCCATAAGTCAAGCACTGCCCATATCTTTCAGGCATTGTCTCTGAAAGTTTAGAGGTAGGAAGACTCCTTCATTAGCATACATGTAGAACTTTAATGTAATCATATTCCTTATTGTAGGGAAGCATGCAAGCATCCCTATTTTACACTATTAACGATGTTCTGAGTAGGCCCAAGCACTAATTGTAATAGCATTTTTCCCACTTGATCAAAGTCACAATTTGCATTTGTATTTAATCCAATTATAGTGCAAACTTACAATGGAGTGTTCCAAAACACATAGCAGCTATCATGGTGAAAACTAAAATACATTTACATTTTTTAGGACCATCTTTGCAGTCATTTTAATAGAAAATCCTTATACTAAGAAATTTAAAAGGTACAGTGTCATACATTTTTACCTAACAACTGCGTGTGTATTCTATTTCAATCTTTAAAAAGGACTATCTTCAAGCTGAACTGATCAGAATCCATGTTTGTGCCTCTGCTGGTAGTATCAAATAAAGATTTTAAGAAAATCAGAGTACTTTCTATACATGCAATGATTTAAATATTCTCTACAGCAGCTTTAATATAAAAATATATTTATACAATTCATTTATCACATTTTTGCAGCGCAACAATATACTTAAATATTTTTATTACAAACAACTGCTATGCATAATTTTTGTATTTAAAATACTACACAATGCAAGAAATTATTGTTTAAAATTCTAGCTACCATAATATATACTATATATTAAAATAAAATCTAAGACTTCATTAAGGCATTATTTCAAATATTTAAAAGATGAGATCCTGCATACTGATTCAAGAAAATAGATAAATGGTTAATATTTGTCTACTACAAAATTAAGTTTTTAATGATTATATATCATTCTGTGCATATTTCTAATAACAGCATATACATCCAGCATTTAACAGATTCTTGATTCGTCTAACAAAGAGTTTTAAAATAATTCTGTCATAAAATTTATTATGCTGCTAGTCTCATATGGCAAAACAGTAGTGTGACTATTAAATTTCTAATTAAGAGTACCTGAATATAAGGGGAAGTGAATACCCATTTAATGCACTTTTTCACTTTCTTGCAAAAGTTCTAAATATCTCACAACCAGAATTTTTTAAGTATTTCATAAATACTTTCCTTGTTACTCTCTGGCTACTCAGTTCATTAACACGAACCATGCTTCTTAGGAAGCCAATTTAATACACTTGTAACTGTGTAGAAAATGCAATATTTCACACTGTGAAAGTTTTGTCCTGGAGCTAATCAGTTCACAGGGAAGTCATAATGACAAAAATGACATCAGACATAAAAGCCTGGAAAATTGCTACAACATGCAGCCCATCTATATCAACCCATAAAGCTCTCTGTATGTCTTTCACTTGAAAGGGAGCATTTCAAAACTGAAGCGTTTGGCACACTTCTGATACACACACACACACACAGTTTGTGTTTCTCTGTGTATATATATGCGTGTCTGTACATACATACACTAGTATAATATATACAGTATGTGTGTGCATACTGTACATATATATATATTATACACAAAGTGTATATGTGTGTGTATATATATAAATATATGCTGTACATACATACTAAAATAATCCCATATTGTCATACTGAGGTAGTACAGTGTATGTAGACTATATTCAATTTTTACATAGCAAGCTTGAAAGTGCCTTTACATAAAAAAAAAATGAAGTGCATGTAAACATTTCATATCACTAAAAATTTCCTCTTGTGACAAACTTTACATAAAGAACACAATTTTCATAAGGAGACAAAAACTCTCAAGGCCATTATAAATATACTACCTTATTATTGCATGTATCCTTTGGTGCGTAAGAATAATCCTTGTATCTCAATCATGTTCCTTTAATCTAAAGCACTACAAATTACTGTACACTTGTGAGGGTCAACGTTATCTGTAAAAGGGCTTATCTGAGATTATATATCATACTCTCCATTTCAAATTCTGTGAAAGATTTTTTCATGAGAATTCAACATTCAACAAAAATTTAAATAATGCTTAAAAATGTTCCATTGCCTTAATATGGGAATTCAAATGGATACATGATTTAAGTTTTTATAACCTACAAAAGTACTAGAGTTAGTATGAAAATTTAACCAACTATGGAATCAGATCCAAAACCTACTTTCAAATGTATTATGGCATTTTGAAATGTCCTAAATCCTTTTTAAAAGAAATGGTATTCATGCTTTTATTTTTTTAAAAAAGGCTGCATCTATTTATCATATGAAAGCAATTTAAATGTAAGTTCCTCATTTAAAAGCATAGCCACTTTAATTGAACTTATGCAAAATCAGCATTTCCACAAGATAAAACCATCTTTGATATTTCTTGATCACACATGCACATGCAAGGGACAGTTCATTAATGTGTACTTTCCAAATGAAATGTAGCTAAAGTATGTAAACTTAAACATCACATTGGGTTGGAGTTCTAAGGATTTATATTCATTCCCAAATCATTCATATTACACTACACATTTCCAATATTAGATTTATGCTTCTGCTGAGCTGTGGGATGGTTTGATTCAGAAGTGTGGTGGTAAGACGTGTCCAACTGCATTCCAGTGGGTAACAAAGACATCTCTTTGTTTGACCCACTAGTATCTGCAAAATACAGTTTTGGTCTCTGGTGGTATTTCATTCTATAGGTATCGGTCATACAGTTATCAACTGAGAAATAAGTAGTAGGCGATATAACATCATTTGCATTTGCATCCAGGGAACTAGAATTTGGTTCAATAAAACAAGTCCGTTTGTTTAAAGGATTACTGGATATAGTGCATAAATCCTTTCCTAATAAACCTGGTGGAAAACTCATCTTAGAGGACTCATTGTAATTAAATGCTTTCAATCTTTCTTCATCTGCAAATGAACCTGCTTCTGGTATACTTTCTGAAGGAGCACTAGCAGCATGCTTTTCAATTTTTGGATGATCTGTAAAATTTAACTCCACAGTGGGTTCTTGTTCTACGCCATACAAATGGGACAGAGTATATTTCTTTGGTGGTAAAGGTGGTGGAAGATTTTGGTAAACTGTTTCTGTTGCATCATCATACTTGTTAATGTACATGCTGGTTTTATGTCCAGTAGAGGGAGCAGATTCAGCACAGCAAGGCTTGGTTTTGTTCTGTTGTAAGAAAAATGCAAGAGTAGGAGTAGAATTAACCGTCTTTGTATGAGATACTGGGCAGGGGACTTGCAAATGGGTAGATGAAGATTCACAGTTGCTTTGAACTCTTTCAGACATTATTCCATTCTCTCCAATATAAGAAAAAACTGAACTGTCAGCACTATAAGTATTTGTCTCAGTAGGTACATTTTCACCAAACCGTGGTGAAGAGCTTTGCTCATGGATTGTACTGTTTCTTATTTCTTTTTCAATGTGATCTTTTAAAGCTGTCTGCATTGTTAATGTAGGTAAAGGCTTCTTACAGCAATCTGGTATGTCAGTCCTAGAAAGCAAAATATTTAAGAATGTAAATATTAATAAAACTATTGCAAAACAGTAAATATAATCCAATTCTATTTGAAATCACTAAAATAAAATAAACTTTGTTATTTCATGGTAGGGTTGAGATAAGCCTGTAAATTTTAAAGAACCTAGTCAAATGCAAATATGGTAATATTGCAGAATCCAGAATTTTGTAAAGAAGTATACAGCAGGCTTTATATTTATGACTTAAATCAGTAAAGACAGCAAACACCCTTGGGAAAGAAAAGAATCAGCTAGAAACTAATGGATACCCTGTTTCCCTGAAAATATGACCTCACCTGAAAGTAAGACCTCGCTTGATTTTTACACATGCACCCAATATATGTGTGCCCCTAACTAATAGGTTAGTCATTGGATGACATCCCCCCAAAATAAGACCTGGTGCCTTTTTTGGTGGCAAA
>JANHGC010010406.1:9450-23203 GCA_027560395.1 Boaedon fuliginosus | reverse complement strand
GTTGCGAACCCGCTCTGAGGGGAGCAATTTCTCTCCCCCCAGCTCCAACGATGGAACCTCAACTGGACCACGTGGAGATAGTACCCATAGTCACTCGGTCTTGTCTGGGTTGAGTCTGAGTCTGTTAGTCCCCATCCAGACCCTCACAGCCTCCAGGCACCGGGAAATCACCTCCACGGGTTCACTAGATCGACCGGGGACAGAGATGTATAACTGGGTATCATCAGCGTACTGATGATACCCGACCCCATGTTGACGGATGATCTCATCCAGCGGCTTCATGTAAATGTTAAATAGGAGGGGGGAGAGGATAGATCCCTGAGGAACCCTGCATGGCAGGGCTCTCGGGCTCAATCTCTGCCCCCCCCACCAACACCGACTGGGTCCAGTCAGAGAGATAGGAGGAGAACCACCACAGCACAGTGCCCCCCACTCCCAACACCCTGAGCCGACCCAGAAGGATACCATGATTGATGGTATTGAACGCCGCTGAGAGGTCAAGAAGCACCAGGATGGAGGGAGACCCCCCATCCGGGCCCGCCAGAGATCATCTACTAGTGTGATCAAAGCAATCTCAGTGCTGAGACTGCTTTGAACCCCGGTCCTGAACCCCAACTGCATGGGAACCAGATAATCAGCTTCAGGCCTGAACCCCGACTGCAAGGGAACCAGATAATCAGCTTCATTCAGGGTATGGAGGAGTTGGAGCGCCACCATCTTCTCAACAACCTTCCCCAAAAGGGGGAGATTGGAGACTGGACAGAAGTTATTTAAAACGGCCGGGTCCAGGGAAGGCTTCTTGAGGAGGGGCCTGACCACAGCCTCCTTCAAGGTATGTGGGAAGGACCCCTCTCTCAACGAAGCATTTATGATCCCCTGGAACCAGCCACATGTTGTCTCCCGGCCCGCCGTAACGAGCCAGGAGGGACATGGGCATACACAAAGTTAGTAATATGACATTGTCCCCCTATGGAAATGTCTAGCTATTGTGTCAGTGAGTGTCCTGGAGCGGAGCTGGGAAAAGGAAACATCAGCCAAACATTGAGATGGGATTTGGAAGTTTTATTCACCTACCATGTCTTTCCCGAGGATTTGGGATAGGCAGATTATATTATTTGAAGTATTATTGCCTACAACATTGTGAAATTACAGCTACCGGTACTAGTTATTGGATGTTCAAATTTACTCCTTTCCTGCAACCTCTTAAATCTGTCCAAAAAGGTTGAAGAATCCTCAGCAGGACCTTAGGGCAACATATTAATGTAGAGAGTCCAGAAGGAAGAAAACAAGGGGCCCTCCCACTGGAGAAGGAACACTTCTTTTTCACGGCATCAGATGTGTTCTCTGAGTCCCCTGTGCAAATAGTAAAGGGTATCACTGACTTATACCTTCCAATGAGCTTCTGGCAGGAATGCCTTGCACTCACAGTTGTACAATCAATGCCTCCATATAAAATAGTGAGGTCCTGGATGACATCGGTGCCTGGGTGGAAAAGGACTTTCATCGCAGAATTTGTCACTGAGAGGGCATTTCTTTTACGATCTGCCTGTCGGAAGGCTGAGATGAATTCATCCTGGCAGAAGGAAGGAAGAGAAATGTGACGTTTCCTCTACATACCGAAATGCTCTCCGTTCTTTAGTTCATGTGTTAAAAAAAAAGGCTTCTCCTGAAAACATGAAACAGAGCCAAGCGACAGGTAGCATTATTCATGCTTTTAAACAAGAAACTGTCACCAAGACTTTGAACCAAACTGCTAATGTTATATAGTCCTATGAATGCCTCCTTGAGTTCCCCAAATGGGTGAAGAGAGGCAGGAAATAAATAAATAAACAAATAAACAAACAAACAAACAAACAAACAAACTTGGACTCTGAATAGTGGGAAGAACAGTTTTCTAAAATATTTGGGTTATGTGAAGGAAGGGGTGAAGAGAGGCAGGATATAAATCTAATAAATAAATAAATAAAATGTAAGAAAAAGAGATAAGGAGCTCAACGTGGGCTGGGCAAAGGATACCCCAAGGCGTGGTTAGTTCTCAACCCTGTGCGTGCTCGTTTTTCGGCAGGCGACACGATCCGAGATGGAGAAAAAAGCACGGACTTACTTCTGTTGAGAATGGAATCAAGACAGAGACGATGACTTCGTTTTTCAAAAGGTCGGCCTCAGGCATTCGTTCAAGGAAATCGTCGTTTAGTGGGATCTCCCGGGTGCCACCTGATAGAGGAAGAAACCATTGTGAGAGAAAGGGCTCTGTCAGACACACGACAGAGAGAAATACTGATAGGCCCAAGAGAATTATTCCATTATTCGGAATAATTCTTCACTTTTGTATGACTGCTGGCAATGAACAATTCTACTCTTTCTAGATTTGCTGTCTGCGGTCTTCGATTCCCACGGACCCCGTACCCAGAGTTCTCTGTCCCAATCTACTGTATATGCCAGCAGGAATGGAGACTCTTTGGGGCAAAATTTGTCTGGCTGCTATTTAACCACGCGTCCTGCAGTTTGGCCATTGTCCTACGTTTTCTCCTACTAGTGACGAGAATATCGTGTCATTTGATGCCATAAAGAGAAGATTTCAAAGCTTGGAAAGTAAAGTACATTTCTGAAGTGCAAAGTCTCCCCTCCCCTTTCCTTCCCTCCTCTTAGGAATTTCTGCTATTTGCAGCATCCGGGAAAGACTTTAGACCAATTAAGCATGCTTCAATTTATTTCTAGCCTTTAAAATGAGGTCACTAGTAACACAATATTTATAATTGGAATATTTTCCCATAATCTTATGAGAATATGCCAGCCTTCCCAGATATCGGGTGCCCTCTAATTTTGCTGGGACTAGAACTAGCTAGTGGGGCTGTTGGCTCAACACAGATGGGGTGCACAAGATTAGGCAGTCTAGTTTGCGCACCCCATAAATATAAAATACCAGGATGCTTTGTATTTACCTTCTGAGGCCAGATGGAGAATAGCTTTCCCAGCTGCCAGAACAGGGTTCAAATCCCAGGTGGATCCTCTGCTTACAATGTGTCCTCCTAAAGACTAAGGAATGAGGCTTATTTGCTTCTTGCCCACGTCTCCATACAGATTTGAAATACAACAATCAGAAAGTAGAGGTCTCTTCTATTCATAGAGTATCAAGTTAGTGAAATAACCTTGTTCAATAATAACAGCAATTTTAGCCTTGTTCAATAATAGCAATTTTCAAAGGCTGGCAGTAAAATCTTGTGTATCTGTATTCAGAAGTCAACCCACTGAATTCAGAAGGATTTGTTGATGTAAATGTCTCCTACGTTATAGCTGAAAATTACTGCAACACATTCAATAAAAATTACCTTATCTCTACTCTCTAGATTATTTTTATTCATACTGTAACTTTTCCCATTATTTTTATTTAAGTAAATGCTTTGTAACATTCTCTTGTTTATTGATAATTTTATAGGGGAGCCTGCTGGGGGGACACTATGAAAACTGTGATAGTGGAGTTTTCACCCTTGATATATTTCCATACAATGTTGCAATGCAAGTACAAAAGGGCAGAAATTGTATTGTGATGTCACAATGCACATTTTATCATTTGAGGATAGGAATGATTACAGTCTTGTGTCTCATGAATACCGAATTGCCTTGCATCGCTTGCCAAGCCATGAATCACTCAAGAATTCTTTAACTCTTAAAAGAAAAGGCCTGTAAAAAAAATGACCATTAGAATCTCAACTGCTAGACTGGGGGTTTCTTGGTTGGGGCCAATAAATGGACTTGTAAATCTCTACGCTAGATATCAGAACAACACGTGCACTGAATATGGGAGTGGGTACTTTCCTGCTGGTGGATTTTTCTCCATGGGTTGTGGAAGAAAAATATTACATAGATATTTCCCTTCTCACAATTGGCCTGCCACCTTTTGACGGGTAGGCAGGAGTCCATGCGAGATTGCTAGAAATAGGTGAATCTTATATTCTCTGGAGATGACAGGCTTGGGAATAGCTTGTGGAGACAGGTAGAGCTAATGAGACGAAGTGATACGCGTATTGGGAAGGAAAATCATGTAGAAAACACACAGCCAGGTTTCTAATCTGTTCTCCAGCTACGGTCTTCAGTTGCTTCAAGAGGGTGCAGTAAATCTTGGTCTTCTCCACGGGGTGCTCTGAGACGACGCTTAGTAGTATATCTCTCAGCTCGGCAAAGCGGGTGGCTGCTCCTATTAGTATGCCTGAAATCAAAGAATGTTCAAAGAGCATGGTTAGTGGGAAGATTAGAAACAATAACAGTGGCAATAACAATGCATAGTGTCAATTGAAAGAGAGAGAGAGAGAGGCAGGCAGACAGACAGACAGATTTGCAGGTTTGTAATCCCAACTAATAGTCCTATTTGTGTGCTGTCATTACGTTGGATGTGATGGGATAGGCAGCCTTCACAACGGAGTAACAAGGACTCTGCTAAAGAACGAACGTGGGAGGACATGATGTTTGTGTGGGCATGCCACTACTCAAATTGGGCCAGGCTGGGCCTGCCTTGTCCCCAGCAGAGGAAGAAGAAGGCCGAGGTCAGCTGGGAGCAGCAGGCCAGGGGAGCGCATAGCATATCAGGGGCTTTGTGCTCAGCACTGTGGCAGCTGGCCATGGGGTGAGATTTGAGGTGGTGCTCTTCAGCAGACGTAATGGCCAGGGGATGAGGGCAGCCAGCTGAAACTGCAGAAGGCTGCAGGGCTTTCCTTCAGACCCAGCACTGCAGGTGCCACCACCACCACCACTGAGGAATGCCACTTGGCAGGGATGCCTCTGTGGGCGTAAGGGCAAGCGGGCAGCTAAGCCCCAGAATTTTGACCAAGTGACTACAGGGGAATTCCAGCAGCTGAAACCTTGGGGACCAGGCCATGCATTCAGCACCACCACAGCTTTGAAGGGCCACTGAATGCAGAGTCATTGAGCAAAGACCACCTGTGCACTCTGAACCTTCCTTGGTCTGAAGACCATCTGCCGTTCTTTGGCCAGGAGCTCACTGGTTATTTGTGCAGGCTAGACCCTGTTTAGCGGCTGCCCCATTGAACAACCGTCCCTGATTACAATGGTGATGAAAAAGTAACATACCCGAACCTCACATTTACAACATTTGCAGATTTGTAAAGTTACAAAAAAGCTGAAGTAATATCATAAACATAGTCATGGTTTCACTCAGTGACCACCTTACTTAATGACCAAGTTACCAGTTCCAGTTATGGTCGCTGAATGAGACTCCTTGTGAACATTACATTTTGCTGCCTCTGTCTCCAATCCCTGTCGCCCCGTATTCGAAATGGACATGTCCCACCACAGAGACCTACCATCCTCTTGAATGCTGAAGACATGCAGTTCTGGAACCTTTACAGGATGGAGGAAAATGGGATAAAAAGCTTCCAGAAGTTTCCTATTAAGTCCTGATGGGGAGAAAATTAGAATCAGAGGCCAGAAAGAGAAGGCAAAACCAAATCTTGGGCAGCAGAAGCAGTCTAGGCCAATGTAGCTGCCAGATGAACCTGTGATGAGTTCTGGAGACACCCAGAAGTAACATATATGGGCATATAAACTTTTGAGAGAAAAGCAATGAGCATGTAAGTACGTAATAAGCGTGAAGCTTATTCAGGCTGTTCTTTTGTGCTTCTGAGCTGCCCCCATCACGCCTCCTTCTGTCCTCAGAGAGCTATTTTAGGGAGCTAAGGAGGACCATGCAGCCTATGTGGAACCCCCAGAGAGACTGCTTTCACGCTGACCTTATCCTCCGGCAAAGTAAGGGAATCACATTTTTAATGGTCTCTTTCAAACAAAAAGAATAGCAAAAGTTTTCTGTTATAAAAACACAAGAAGCATAACTTTCTCAGCCTGCCCATTTTCTCTATCAGGGACTTTGGGGTTGGCTTTACAAACAAAGCGCATTCAAATTACACCCCCTCCTTGTTCCCTCTTGTGATGCAGCTCTTTCTGCCACTTCATTCTCCTTCTTGTCTCCACCCGGTAAATTGTCCTTCAAAAGGGACAACATTTTGTATCCACAGAGAGCAGCTCAATGTAGCAGCCACTTCTGTTTTCTGTCACTGCAGTCGTGTATCCAGGCCACCCAGATATACATGCATGTCCAGGGAGGAAGGGAACCCAGCAGCTTCCTCTCAGGGAATGCGTTCAACAGTTTGCCTCATGCTTCTCCCGTCATGTCACACTTCCTCAGCTCTGACCGTGGGGTCTGATCTACTTACCTACATTTGTATTTCCTACAACAAGAGGTGCTTCTGGGTGGGTAGCCTTCAGGTGGAGAAGTTCTTTTAGAGATGAAGGGGAAATCCACGTGGTCCTTTCCCCATTGAAAACCAGAGTTTTCTCCCTGTCCTCTTCAGCCATTCTCTGTGAGGAAAGGCAACATTGAGGGAGACCCTACGTACTCCTAGTGTTTAGACAGAGCAGGATCTCCTCCGGAGCATCTATCGCTTCTGTGCCTCTTCTGTGACATGTCCAAATGAGTTGCTGCTTGATGGGCATGGATGAATGGACACAGAAGGAGTGGCTAGATGTAGAACTCAGCCTAGTAGCATTCATCCATGTCCCATGGGTCTTACTTCAGGAGAGCCATGTTTCCTCCGCATGAACATGGGAATCATGGGCCATAAGCTACCTATGCAGCTATTTCAGGGCAAGTGGCACTTTGTGTGGGAATGTCAGGTTTGATTTTCAAACACGTTTAAATAATAGCTCTGCAATTTGTTACTTGTCATTGACAGCTTGGTCACCATTTGAATCCAGCAATTTTAGTTTCTCTTTGCATTCCATTAAAACTGCAGCTTCAGACAATGCTTTATTTTTAAAAAGGCTGATAAAAGCCACTTATACTTCTGCAGATGGGACAGAGATTTAAAAATAAAAGAAACTGTCACTTTCAATGGGCACTTGTCCGGTTTCTCTATGACAAATATTCCCCATATTTTTTTTAAAGAAAGAAGCCAGCTCCGAATGTCTCACCTACTAACTCCTGGCCTGCTCTTGGTTAAAGGGGAAAAATTGGGCTAAATACTGCATTGAAAGTTCTACAGATTTTAAATTGCTTTTAGCAACTAGCCATAATATGTTAGTAGTTATTAATGATTGGGAAAAGCAATTGGGAACGTAGGGAATGTAGTTGCCCCAAAAGATCCCATAAAAATGGAAAAGAAAAGCACTGAATTGAGAGGAGGCCATTATAAGCAGCAGAATGGGCCAGAATCAGGAAAAAAGTACCATGCAGTTCCATCGGTAGAAATATTTCAAGACAATAGGCTACAATACAGGAAATCTGGTAAAAGACTGTAAAAGTTTACAAGCTGGATAAAAGACTGGTCACCTACCATTAGTTCAGGAGGAAATATGTAATCCTGGGTCGGATCCCTGGGACAGAATTTTTCTGCTTTACATAGGCCTGAACAGATCTGAAAGAAAATTATTATCATTTCATACTGTACCATAACATGCCATACCAAGATTAAATTTCCCAACTGGTCAGCTTTTATAGTAATGGTCCACAACTTATTCAATGTCCACTGGCTATCCACACCTGCTCCACTTTGTCACTGATACAGGGCAGGTCACTTCACTAGAAGCAGCTGCAATACTGACTTGAATTTCTAGATCCAACTAAGCACATGATTCTTCTCCCTTAATGGGATGTATCTGGTAGGGAGGGAACTAGCCGGCTCTTTGTTATATAAGTGTGTTATGCAGGTTGCCCTGTTGAATGGAAGCTAATAATGGATGCAATGAAATCAGACTGTAACAGTTGCTACTGAACCCGGAAGCAAAACAACTATGGAAGAGGCAGAAATGAGATAGTGCCAGTCTATAAAGGGATGATCAGTGCAATTATGAGCCTATGAGCCTTTTGAACGTTGTTACCAAATTACAGGCTAAGCGTCTACCCAAAGTGCCAGGACTGGATAGAGATTTAGAATGAATAATCCAAGATGAGCAGGCGAGATTCACAGAAGGAAAGTCAACGATAGGCCATATTTTGGTACTCTACCAAATGGTACAAAAATACACTCGTAAAAAGCACTCTTCTCTCTTCATGGCCTTGGATGTCAGTTCAATGGGAGACCTTCTTCATTATCCAGATTTCTGTGTGAATAAACTCGCAGGGTGCAAAGTCCCTAGACTCCTCTGTGCTGTTGTTGCTGCCATAATTCTATCAACCCCCATGGAGCTGGAAAGAGCAATAATAGTAATATTTGGGTACTGCAGAGAAAAACCACCTGGATCTTAATTTTGATAAATGTAAAATTCTGTCGTTCACGTAAAGCCATCCAACAAGTAGAAGTGCACAAGTTAGGGTGTGTTATTGCATTTAGGGGGCTTTCCCTTCTAAAAGCCCCTGGAAATCACATCAGAATCGCATAACGCGGCCAGCTCTTAGGTCTACAGTTGCTATTATGTGCTCTTTTTTTTGCAAGTGGAGGAAAATGAATCCTGTGGCATTAAAACTGGCCCAGATCCTTTATGGGGCACAAGTAGAATCTCGTGTGAAGAAGGATGCACTGGGAACAGTGCAAGCAAAATTTTTGAGATCAATCTACACCCAATGGAACAGCAAATCCCAATTAATGCTTGAGACAGGAATGCCCACAATCTAGGTAAGGGTTTGGAGGAGGAGGATTAACTACTGGCTGAAAATCCTTTCGGTTGGATTGACCCCTTGAGTTTTAATAGATAATTTTTCTTTCCCCTGGAAACAGGGTATAGAGGAGAAATTGGTATCATACAGACATTACGTTCCATTCCTAATCTATTTAGGATATGGCCGAGCCAAATGTCTGTGTACTCAGAAAGTAAGGGGTATAGGTTAAAGTTAATAGGTTGCCCCAGAGGGTAGAAATTGGACACAGCAAATAAGAGCGGCTGGGAACCAGCAAGGTACCTATACAATCTAACTTCCCCCAGGGTGAGACAGTATTTTTCAACGCCAGGCATAAAATCTTACCATCTGCACTGCTGCAACCCCTATTGGAATATCTGCCTTGCAGCATACCTGCCCAGGTGGCAACAAAAGATCAAAACCATTTCACATACACTACTATAAAGATATTTATCTGCGTAGTGGGCTCTATTGATACTATCTTTCTCGTCTTCTCCTCTTTCTCATCTTTCCTACTACCTTTTTCCTATTGGTATCTATGATTTATCACTTGTTGTATCTTATGATTGATTACTGTAACTGTGATCTAGGATCTAGGACCTATCACTTTGTTGTTTGTATGTACACTGAGAGCTTTAGGTGAAATGAGGCTGTGATGGAAGTAACTTATTGGGGATGGGGGCTATCTAAACAAGGCCAGTGAGGGGACTTTCTGTCTTCCTCAGATCAGCAAAAACCCTGTACCGATAATGTTAGAGTTCTTTAATTATCAGTAGAAAACGTTTTCTGCCAACTTTTCTAAAGGATCTGAGAAAACAACAACAGGTTTTCGCTTTAATCTCTTCAAAGAACATTAATCTTTTTCAAAAACAAGAAACAGCTGACACTCGATTTTCCTGTTCCAGATCAAGTATCAGAACCAAGAAACGTTGGGTATTTACGCAGATTTTTAGGCAAAGATCCTCCTGTGCTGTATTATTGAAAGGTGTGGTGAACATTTTTTAATTTGTGTGGAAACCCCCCCAGGACAGTTTAATTTAAACATGGTTACATTTGAGTCCTGTCAAAGAGTTAATCAACAAGTTATACATATCACAATACGAGTCAGAACTTGTCTCAGCACAAAACAATTCCGGAAGGCAAAATGTTTAGATAATCCTTGAAAATCATTTCATTAAACTACTGAATTACAAAACCCTTCCATCATGCATCTTTTACAACTGGTGAGATTTCACCTGACTAGTGAAGCAAACTGGTCTCCTCTTCCCCTAGGAATTATATTTAAATGAAATTATTAGATTTCATTTAAAAATAAAATTATATTACTTCTAAATATAGGTATAAAATTGCTATTCCAACTTCTGAAATAGCAATGCATGGATATAGAAGTATATAAATTCTTCATTCTAAGACTGCAACCTTATGTCTGTTCCTGTGAAAATAAACTTCACTGAACACGTCTGATTCAACAGGGAAAGGACTTAGATACTGTTGTAGGAAAGATTGGCCATTTCCAGTCATTTTTCATAGCAACCATACCTAAGGCTAGGAGATCTGGACTCCAAACATCCAGATGACCAATAAATGACAGTTAAGTAAATAGAAAAAAACCCTAACTTGCGGACATTCTCTGTCAGATATTAGGATGCAAGTACAAAGAGCTGTGAAGTAGCACAGCATCAGATGAAAGAGACCTTGGCATAAGACTGGGAATCTAGACATTCCTATAAGATTGGTATCTGCCACCCGAAATAAACCCTTTGGGACTCGCATCTTGAGTTCATTCGTGAAAGCCCCAAAATCATAAATGCTGTAGCCTACCGGTCCTCTTTTTAAGGATGGATCTTCTGCATAATGACCTCTCCCTTTCTTCTCCTTTCTTTCCTTGCAACATTTCCCACTCCCTGCCAGTGGGCAGCTTTCCTAAGAAAAGAATTCATTCCATGACATTCAGGAATAGTATGATAACACTGCAAAGAAAACTAGAGGGGGTTACTTAGTATTGTTTTCAATTATTTTATTGCTGCATTTTTCTTCGTGGTCTTTACAAAATCATCATTTCTATCCACCTTTCCAAAAGAACAGCATTTCCCCCCCATTTATGGGCATTTTCAGCAAAATCCAGGCGTTGATCAACCATATAGTCGCCTCGAGTTCCCCTTGACCAGAGAAGAGAGGCGCGGTATAAATCTAATAAATACATAAATAAATAAATAAATAAATAAATAAATAAAAATTGTCTTCTTACCGAAGAAAAAGCACTAAAGCTGTCCAGAATAGGTCTGTACCCAGTGCAACGACACAAATTACCTGGAAGAAATGATCACACACAATTCATTTCAGCGATCAAGATGCATTTTGTATCCTCCTTTTAATTTGCATCACTTGGGCGGGTGAACAATAATTGTAATCAACATAAACTTTACGTAGTTCACAAAAGAAACAAACCAAAGCAGGAAGAAATATCTTCAAATAAACTTTTATTCAGAGGATGGAAAGAATGCAGCAGTTTTTCCTTCCTAATAGTTCTCTGCAGGCTTAGGATGGGTTTCCATGGGGGAAGTGCTTCCCTCTGCTCAAATCTTGACTCCCTTCAACAAAATAAACCTGTCGATTAAGATTGTTCCCATAAACAGACCGAATGTCAAAGGATACACAAAGAAGGTCGCCTTAACCATGACTTAATCAAAACGTGATTATATATTTCAATTGATTAATCTGTGTATGTGTTTTGTGCCATTGGTACTTCCAAAGTATTTCAAAATGCCGAAGGCCAACTGGAGCCAAGACCTGGGCAGGAGGAATAAAGTTATCCCCACTTTATACTTCATATATTTTAATGCAGAGAAGACAAACATTGGAGGCACCTGGCAGCAGAACCAAGAGAGAACAGGAGGCAAATACACGCAGGGAGTCCTCGACTTACGACAACAATTGAGCCCAACATTTCTCTTGCTAAGCGAGACAGTTGTTAAATGAATGTTTACCCATTTTATGACCTTTCTTGCCTTCGTTTTTAAGTTAGCAACCCGGCTGTTCAGTGAATCCGGCTTCCCCAGTGATTTCGCTTGCCAGAAGGTTGCAGAAGGGGATTACGTGACCCGGGGACCCTGCAGCCGTCATAAATAGGAGTCAGTTGCCAAGCGTCTGAATTTTGGTCATGTGACTCTGCTGCAACAGTCGTAAGTGTGAAAAACGGGCATAAGTCGCTTTTTTCAGTGCTTTGAAGGGACGCTAAGCAAACTGTGGTAAGTCGAGGACTACCTGTAAAAATAGCCACTTCTTTCGGTGTGCATCTCAATTACGGACTGGGGAAGTGAGGCGGGGTACAAATCTAATAAATACTGACAAGCATGGAAAGAACAATCCCTTTGGGGAGAGAGGCGGCCTACCATCCAAGGCTGCCACGATCTGCTCCATGCTGGGCTCAGGGTGGTTTCTCAGGAGGGAATACATGGACATCACCATCCCAGGAGTGCAGAAGCCGCACTGAGAGCCAAAGCACTCGGCCATCCTTTCCTGGAAACAAAAGATCTGGATTTACGGTCCTGGACGTATATTTATAACCATTTTTCCCGTAGCCTGGACGCGAAGGAACTGCAGTGATTTATTTATGAGATGTTATTCTTACGACTTTATCATTTCAGCTCCAGATTGTATTTACAGACTATTCTGCTGATTATTGCAAAAAGCCATTAAGGATCAGCGTTTCCTTTTTTAAAAGAGAAAATGTTGTTGTATGTAGAACGTGTGTCTAAACTAAGGCTACACAAAGGGTCACACAACTGCTGCATACACTGCATGAATCCTGAGCAAAAGCTGCGCCTACACAAATGTTCACCCCGCGCAGCGCAACCTCTACACCAGCCTTGATTTTCCCTGCCTTAAATTGCAGCCTGCAGGGCAGGACTTAAGAAGAAATCGCCCTAATTGCTTTATCTCTGTATTACAAAGCTCCTACATGCCCACATTTTTTATGCAGGGCCAGTGGCCAAGTTGACAGTTTGCCATATTTTTTGCTGTCAAAATAAATGAAAATGTTTCTGAAAAGGGAGGCCTCACCCTAAAGGACCTCATGGGAACAGGGATCAGACAAGTGCATTCTCATTTCAAAATGCCACAGAAGAATCCAGTGGCAACCCTTGAAAGAACCTGTCATAAACCTGAACCTGAATTGCAAGGGGTGCTGGGAGGGGCCCCTTCCCTTCTCTGGTAAAGGTGGGTCACAGCCAGAGCAGCAGCTACCTTGGCATCCAGATCAAGGGAAGGGACCTGTGATGCGACCACGACAGTCAGATAAGGAGAACAAAGCAAAAGAAATGTTGAGGAGATGAGAGCTAAAGAAGTCGGGAACGGGAAAAGGTTGGGAGTTATTCTCCAACTCCGATGGCTATGAACTAGGCTTGAGAAAAACTATAGGTTCAAATTCTCAGTTCAGTTTTGAAAGAAGCACTGGAAATCATCAGATCTTAACTGGTTTAACCACATCTATATATATATAAAAGAGAGCTGTGGGTTTGTACGTGCCCTATACAAACTTTCCATTCTGCACCAATCTGCCTACACATGCCTCCCTTAGACCTGCAAAATCAGCACTGGCGGGGGGCAAATTCTTTGCCCCCTATTTCGGCTAAAAAAAGGGGGCAAAGGGGACTCCCCCCAAAACGGACAAAACCGGAGCAAAAAACACGACTCTGCTGTGTGCACACCCTGCCATGATGGTGGCCTGCCAGGGGGCGCAGCTCTACCCCTCAGGGCTCTGAGAGGCAGCCGTGCCTTTCCCAAGCAGGGCTTGAAGGGTGCGTAGGGCCCTCCCCTCCCTGCCTCCCGCGAGGTCTCCGGACCTTTACCTCGAGTTCCCCAGATGGGTGAAGAGATATAAGTCAAATAAATAATAATAATACCTGTGCCTTTGGCCGCAACTGTGGGCTACGTGGCAGCCTCCTTGCAGCCAGGGCTCTCTGACGTCCACGGAGACCCAAGGATGAAGTGCTGCCACCAGCATGAACCAGGGCTGCGCCGTGCCGCCGCAGGTAAAAGAGGTGGCCTCACCTGGCCCACAAGGAGCTGTGCTGGCCGTGGCCGCCACGAACTGGGCGGTGGCGCTCCCAGTGGTTCTTTCCAGTGCCC
>JANHGC010010403.1:0-12871 GCA_027560395.1 Boaedon fuliginosus | reverse complement strand
CCTTGAGCCTGGTGGGATTTGATCTGACAACCTGTTGAACAAGTCAGCAGAGACTGCAGTGCTGCATTTAACCACTGCACCACCGAGGCTCTTTCATCAAGAAATTGCAGCTTCCTGCAATAACACCAATGTAACTGCAAAAAACTGCACCACTCAGAACATCATACATCTTAAGAAAATACTTGGTTGATACCTAGGATGCTGGCAGCAACCTGTATCAACCATTAGTGCCAGTCAATAATATTTATGATCCATTTTTAAATGTTCAGTTGACTGAGTTTCATGTTTAATGAAAAAGGGATAATAATAACAACAACAATAACAACAATAATAACAGCATCTGCCCTTGGGGAGGATTGGATAGGTGAATAAAAATTCCATATTCAATCTGTACATCTGGCTGTCTGACAAACCAACAATAGAATAGGAGAATATAATGAAATATCAGATCTGAAAATTAAATTGAAAGATTGGGGCATAAACTGGCTGTGGTCATTCCAGTGAGAATCAGCATAATGGGTGCCATACAAAAAATCTTGGACAGCACTTAGAAAACCTGGGTATTGACAAAAAAAGCAATGCATGTTCTTTCTTTCCTTTTTTAATGCTAGGTTAGCCTGTCTTGAATTGGACTGCTGGGAAAATATACTATTACAGAATAAATTCATGGTGGCATTTTATAGTAGAAAACCTTTTTTGCAAATTGCCTTAATAAAGTAATTAATCACCATTTGCACATTAGGTTCTGGTCCTCTTGCTTATACTTCACCCAACAGCACCACAATGTATTTATATAGACTTGTGATGCTTCATGAATCTAATGAAATACAAAAAAAAGTTTAAGTGTAAAGTTTCCTATATCCAGAAGTGATATATGATTATTAAGAAGATGTTTTGAACTAAAACTTTCCAATTGAAGTAACTGGACAGTTATATTACTTTGCCTTGTTTTGCCTTCAAGTTGCAATTGATTTTAAATTTAAAGTTCCTTAAACAGCTACTGGATACATTCTAAAACTGTTGTAGGTTAACTTTATTACATTCTTTAATTACTTGGCTATAGTGCAACTGATTGTTGATATTGTCAATATCCAGGGATGTGATTCTACCATTTCGGCCCAGTTCGAATGAACTGTTCGATCTGTTAGGCACCTGTTCAGGCGAACGGATAGTTTGGGCGATCAGTTGGGCCCGCCCACCTGCCCCTGGACTATTGTCTACCTTTTTACCCTTTTCCAAAGCCCAGCTGATTGGCATGGCGTGGAGAAAAAAGACCATCTTTAAGTCTTCAAAAAGAAGAGGAAGAAAGCAATGAAAGAGCTTAAGAATTCTAAAAAGATTCAGATGACTGTACCGATCAATAATTTTAAAGAATTGGGAAAGGAGAATGGATATTTTTACATAAAGGTGAAACAATGGACACTTCTTTCTTCTTGTTCCAGCAATAATTTTTTTCTCAGTTTTCTTTGTGTAATTGTGTTCTCTTTTATTGCTCCTGGAAACTTTAGATGCATCTAATTCTTCAATCTGCCTTGTTGCTGAATTGAAAATAGATCTGGGACTTTAATTACTGTTTAAACTCGCAATATCTACAGCTTCAGGGAGAATACAATATGAAAAGAGTAAGTTAGGCAAATTCTGTAATAGAATGCTGTCAATTAACACTATAAACCATTTAGAATAGATCAATTCCAGGGATCAGGATAATGTATTCACCTGAGCAATTCATCTTAAATGGGAGGCTTCTGCTTGGCATTGCAGATAATAATTCTTTGCTTCCTACAGCAACCTGTTCTAGACAGCAAAAATACAGGAAAAGTGGTAGAGAGTTTGCATCTTTTGGAAGAGTTTTTCTTTACTTTCTAAACAGAATGTGTGTGTTAAGCCAGGGGTGGATTCCAAAAATTCCAGCAACAGGTTATCTGCCCACTTGCTGGGTGTGTGTAACCATGGTGGGCATAGCCTAGTCGGCCTCCTACACATGGCATGGAGGGGTATTTTTATCCTCCCCAGACTCCTTGAGCCATGGGGCCATCCTGGTGAGGGCAAGAAACTAGCCCATGCTGTCCACCCTGGCCCAACTTGGCCACACCTAGCCAGTCAGCCGCAATGACCAGGCCATGCCCCTCTACCCCCAAAGGGCAAATAAAATTCTGATACAGCCCACAATGGGATGAAGTTTGACACTCTTGCCTTATGTGATCTAACCTGTGGAACTTTCCTCCCTGTTAGAGCCATCTGGGCATATCCTGCTACTTTTCTGAAGATGTTTTGTTCTGGAAGCTTTGAAGCTGGTCATAATGACAGAATGAAGTCATTCTGCTGGTAATCTTTTGTTCGTGTATATGTAGGAGAATTCTTTTAATGATGAATAAACATTTTCAATTGAAAAAAAGGAGCTGAAAAATACTTTAAAATATTTTACAAATAGTTCCTATGGTTTTCAATGTTTTGTAAAACATACCAATTTAATAAAAACTATAATGCTATGAATTTAATAAAACTACATATTTTCTGTTGGGAAATCAGGAAATGAAATTAAATTGTGATGGTGACAGAGCCATGTGTTCTTTGCTCTTTAAAAAGTTATGGCAGTTTGGACTACTTCCTTAAAAAGCTACTGCTATGCATAAGGCTGACATTCACTGAAGTCATTTTCATGACATCAGGAGATAAAACAATTACTCTGTGGGAAATCTGTAGGAGTTCCGGTTGCCATTCTTATAAGAACAGTGGCTTCCATTTTGCCATATGTCTGTAGGATGTAGAAAGTGATGTTGATGATGCAATCTGTCAAACAATGGGAGCTGAGAAAATAATGGCTATTGGTACAGTGGACAATGTGCTATGAAATCCTCAGCCCATCAGCTGAAGTTCTGGCCAAAAAATTAAACAGCTGATTGAGATCAACATAGAGTTCAGACATCTGAAGACATGCTTTTTCAGGTGGTGAGTACCAGATCCAACCTTTAGTATCTCTGCTTACAAGAACAGGCTTAAAATAAAATATCTGCTCAATCAGAAGAAATAATCTACAGTAGTTTTCCCTACGGCCAAGATCCAAGCTTTAAAATCCTTCCCTTGTTGTCTATAAGATACTCAAGCACAATACTGCTATTTCTGAAATGTAGGCAGCATCAGATTTATAGAAGATGCTATGTCATGCTTTGCAAAGTCTCACAGGATTCATACCAGGCCAAAATCTTATTCTATACAGTTCCCCAATCACTTTTCAAACTATACTTGTTAAAAAAAGCAGCTGTTATCAAGGAGCACAGATGTGGAATGTTTTTTAAAAGTTAAGGGGGGAAAAGGAAAGCATTGTTTAAAAGTTTTAGATGAAAGTTAGGCAGGCAGGCCTTCCCTCTTCTTTGTCCCACTCCTGATTTAATCCAGTCCTTTGTTTACTTTGATAATACCTATCAGAAACACTCCCCTAAATTGTGAATGGTTTAAAACAGCTCACTAAACTAATAACTGTCAGCACACTTCATGGTAGCAAATAAAGGTAGTAAGTAAATTTAGATAATAACTAAAACAGGAGTGTCAAACTCACAGCCTGCAAGTGGATGTGTCATGCACTGGCCACGTCCACCACCGGTTTAGCAAAAGGGGAAAAGTTTTGATATGTCATGTGACGACAATGTGGCACTGTGAATTTGACACCCCTGCCCTAAAATAAAGGAGTCATGTTCTTCAAGCAGCCAGCCAAATCCTTGAGAGAATAAGGTGTTTCAACATTTCAAACAATGGGTCTAGCAAGTTCTGGATAATTAAACACAATATTAAAGAAGATTTCATCATATGAAATAGAATGTGCTATGTGATGGATTTCCTCTTTCCTCCTTCAGCTTTCCATTAAATGTGTTCATTTCATGACAACCACATTTCACTGTTCAAGAGAAATTCAAATATTCATATTTTCATATTCCAATCATTCATGTACAATTCTTCATCAAGTTGTACCTGTCTCCTTTTTATACTAAAAATGTCAACTACATTATTTGGTCTGAAATATATTTTTTATAACAGCATTGTTCACAAGACCGTAAAGCAGATTTGGTATAAGGAATAACTTGATATATTTCTTTAACCTGACCTTTCTGACAAATTTTAGCATGCTGTACAACTATCTTGAATATCTTTATGATATTATTTAATTGTAGAAAATATTCATATTGCCCTTATTAAAGAATAATTTTGGCTGAGTTCAGCAGGATTTACTGTTAGGAATCAGGATGATATACAACTGGATGCAAATTCATTTTCAATTCAGTTTTTCTTTTTGCTAGAATATGAGGTGAAATATCATAGGTAGCTAACCATAGTCTGCCGAAAGACCTATTAAAAAACAACAAAACTTGTGGGCATAGCCCTTACTTCCCTCTGACCTCTCTGCAATTTAAATCAATCACCAGAATCATTTTATTCTCTATCCAGTCTGGAAAAAAACATAACTGTATTATAACAAGCTTGATTTGCATTTGCAGAACTTCATTTTTTTGAATGATGAATGCAGAACCTTAAAGGAAGAAAGAAAGAAACAGAGAGAGAGAGAGAGAGAGAGAGAGAGAGTGCATCTAGTTTAATCCTTGTTAAGTGGAGTACTCATCTGCTTAATTACCTTTTTAAAACAAAATCTTTATGCAATGCAGATTATCTTTTGGCATGAGGAGAAAAAATATTTGTGCAGAATCTGCTTGTAACAAAATATGAGTTTAAGTGCATCCTTTACAACATTGCATCATGCAGTCATGAGAACTATGTATTTGTTTGAATCTATGTGTGAAAGGAATGATTACCAATGTTAATTTAAAATTACATATCAAACTTATAAAAGGGCTAAAATTGATCTATAAAAATTAAACATCTCAAAATACTGCATCTATATTTCATTAAGTCATTTCCATTAACTTTTATACTAACATCTTCTTCACAGTTGACCAGAAATCTGGTTTTATTTAATTCTAACTCTCAAGTTGTGCTTTGCCTCACTGCTTTCTTATTCAGCTAGCTTTCCTGATTGTGGAAATGTCCATAATTTTAACATTTCTGGAATAGCCTAGGTTACTCAAGAATAACCATTTGTTAAAAGTGCCCATTTGCAAATGTGAAGTTCATATTTCATAACAGAACAGCATCCCTGCTGATTCTGACTTGCTTTTCAGTTCTATTTAAAAAGAAATTGTGAGCAGTCATTTCTTTCTCTCTTGCAATCCCTAACTTTAGGATCTTGGAAATGACAGTTGGTCAACCTCTCTTTGAAAGGACAGTTCTGCTTTTTCATTCTTACAGCTACAATACCCTCTACTGGGGAAGAAAGTAATCAGATGGACAACTGCAATATATATTTTTATAAAACCTTCTTACAAATAATAGTATAGGCATTTGAGCAACATAAAGAAAAATCTAAAATTTGACTTCTCTAGTAGTATATTGTATATTTAAAGCAGAAATCTGCTTGTTTCTAGTCAAGATTTTCATTAGGAAATTATTGGAATATAACTGCCATCTTCCCTGACTAATAAATATATTCTCTCTGTTCTGCTAGGAACTAAAGTCTAACCATATTTTATTTTAAGCTCCTCATCTTTGTCTCAGATATTTCTATCCATGGCTTTGTAACCTTCTCATTAAAGAGTCATGTTTAAGTTTCTTTTGTTATGATGCACGAACAGCTGAAATGCTCAAGTAACACGAAAGACAGACAAGCTGGCTTTAATTGTGTGTATGAAAATGCACAAAGATCAAATATATGTATTGCTACCTCAGGACCATTTCTACTATTCCTTGGCTTTATTCCACTGATATATACAATATATATGGAACTGAAGAATCTCCTTGGATTAGAAGCAAAATGTTTTCAAACAAAAAAACCAAGGAAGTCCAGCTGCCCTTTGGAAAAAGTACTTTTGGAACAGCCATGACCTGGATGATTGAAAATATTCAAAAACAACAATATAGTTATTACCTGCTGTTATTACAGATCTACCAGAGCAAGAAATAGAGAAACCTAATACTACCATGGCAGCTAGGATAGAAAAGGATCACAAGAGAAGCAAAGGAGCAGCAGCATTTCCATATTCCACAGAAGAGCTGGAGATGTGTCTTCCAAAGGCAACTTGCTATTGTGACATATATTAAGATGGAGAGAAATAAAATGAAGACATTAGCCACTATTACAAAAGCAACAATGGCAGCAAAGACTACATGGATACAAGCACTTGCATTAGAGTCTTTTGTGACATAAGTTGATAACAGCACAGAAGTATCTAGGCAGTCAGATGCTGGTGGGGCAGTGGACCTAGACATTTTCCAACTCCACCTCAGTTACGCTCTTAGGAAAAAATACAATAGCACTCAGTTTTTGTAAACCTGCTAAGTTACACCCCTGCACACAATTTTCTGTTTGTTGCTTTTATCAATATAATAGATTTTCAAGACAAATCTGAAAAGAGTATGATGCCACGTAGTCTATCACCAGAACTTTGTTAATGAAAACGTAGCACTTTGAAAAAGTAGAGGAAGTGAAAAATAGAATATTTCTACTATTCCTAGATAGCAGGCTTTGAACCTAAATGATGTAACCAGGTTTTCAGGGTTTTTTGCATACTGATGAATCTATTTACATTCCTCTTGTCATGAATATAATTCCATGACACATTTTTTTATCTCCAGTTACAAATAAGGACAAAAATAGAGAAACTATTCATTTTTTAGGAAAATGTAGTTTTCTCAGGTAAAGCAGCCATGAGTTGACTTGTGGCAACAAAAGCAATAAAAAGACCTTAAGAGATAGAAACCAGAAACATCCCTTTGGAGGATTGCTCAAAAGCCATCTTCATTCTTCTTCTTGAATGACCACATGACAACAGCTGGAGTGCAAAAGAACTTCTGAAGTGATTAATGGTCTTAAAATATGTTCATATGGTATGACATGTTTCCTGACATATATGCTCCTGGCAGGCCAAATATCATAAACCTGTCACAAAATGGATGGGTCTTTCTGGTTCTTTACAATGGTGAGACTGATTTTTGTAGGTCTCATATCTCCAAACAACAGTTAAAGAGGCCTATGTGGCCTCTTTAAACTGAAGAGTTTTAATGAAAGCACTTTGCGGAAAACAGTGGCTTTCATAATAAGGTTCTCAACTATGCACAAGATCATTTATAAAATGAACATAAAAGTAAGGATTTTGTATAAGAAAATTATAGTCCACAACACAGCAGAGAGTAGGAAAATCTGTCTTCAAGTTAATAACAGCTTGAGTATCTGTTGTTGTATTTTATTATTTTTAGCTAAATCTAACTTCTCTTACTCATTCGTATTAGTCATCCAACCAGAATGACTAATCAAGCAACAGAATAATGTTTTTAAAAGGAGGGTGGGGGGAATAAAATAATGAAAACTGAGGTAATTTGGAGTGTTCATATTTTACATTCTAAGTGTACCTAAGTGTATTTATCAACTGGAATGAAACTTTTATTATTAAAATTTTAGGATATAAATATACCATAAATATATGGTATTTTTAATGGTCATTTATTTGTCAAAAGGTCAGAATAAGAAAGTAATATGTTTAGATTCTGTGATGTTTTATTGTGCCAGAAAATAACATAGCATCAATCAGATTTTATTCACTCAGCAATTCCTGAAAACAAACTCAAGCACATCAGTCATAGGTTGAACTTTATTAGGTAGAGGCAACACAAATAGTTACAATAATTAGTGTGTGTAACACACTATACACTAAATTATAGCCTCTAGCTATTGTAATTCTCTTACAGACCTGTTTTTTTTACACTCTAAGCAACTGCTTTAGAGAATTAGAGAAAACCTGTTTTGTTTTTTTTAATTTCAAAATAAGTGTTGATGCACACTTGCCAAAAGAGTTTGTGAACAGATATAGGGAATAAAATTCTCTAGCTTAATCAGTAATGATGCCTTTCTTTAGCCAAGCCCTTAATTATCAATAATAATTATTTCTGTGCAATTACACTGCTGTAATCATTTTTATGAGTGCTTTGCTTGTCACTGAATTTTCAATGTGAAAAGAAGATAGAAATTTGGTAAATTAATTAACTGATCATTATATAAAGTCAGTGAACTGCATTGTTTTTTTATTCTGTTGTCAGATATAGAAATATTCATTTTTTAAAAAGAAAATTATACTCTTGGTAATCAGTTGGAGCAATAAATCATGCTGTCCTTAGTTGCTTTCATCAGCTTCCCAGGTAAAATACTTAAGCACAATGCCAATCCTGAAGCTGACCTGTCTGTGGCCATTTCGGGCCTTCAGCGCTGCCACAACTGCAGCTGTGGGAAAGGGAGGGGGAAGTAGAGACAGCAAAAATAAAATTGGTTCCTAATTTGGTGGTTGGTTGTTGGTTGAATGTTAATGTTGAATGGGTAGTTTTTTATTGTAAGGGCACAGTATTCTTTGTTGTACGCCGCCTCGAGTTCCCTGTCATGGGGAAGAGAGGCGGGATATAAATCTAATAAATCTAAATCTAATCTAATTTCTCTTGGGAACCAAGGACATTCCCACCAGGACTCCAGAAGGAGGGAACTGGAGTCATCAAACAACTGGACTATATCCTGATTGGACCATATGACTGATCGTTTGGAGAAAGTGAAATAACTTTTACTTTCAATTAGGTGAAAACCATGGCAACATTTAGAGTTGTTTTTCACCAGCTTGTGCCGATATGACATATCCAATAAATCTATTCTTTGAGGAATTCAACTGCCTCAGAGTTTTGATCGCTATGGGTGTGTTACTTGGAACCCTGACACTCTATTGTATAGGACCTTGCTGTTTAACTCCACCTTCCTTTTTATTATTTTTTTCCAAGCAACAGAATGTTCAAAATAAGAACATTAAATTACATAAAGGGGTTGGGGGAACCATCAGAGGTGATATTCAGTCAGTTCTGACAGGTTCTGGAGCAATAATTTTGAATGATTTGAGAACCAGCAAATACCACCTCTGATTGGTCTCCACGCTGCAAGGATCCTTCAGGGAGGTTTTCTAGGCCAAAAACGGGGCACAGGGTGTGCGGTGCTGCCCCCTTGCCCCTGTTTGGCTTTCAGGAGGCTTCAGAGTGACTTTCTAGGTAAGCAACAGGGTATGGGGGAGTGCGGCAGCCCACTCAGTCACATGACTGCATAGCCACGCCCACCAAGCCCACAGAACCGATAATAAAAAAAATTGAATCCCACCACTGGGGACCATGGACATCTGGAGAAATGATGGAGGACAGATATGGGGTAAAATACAACTTGATGTTATAATGCAAAAACATATGTCACATCATATACTTGCATCAGATGGCAGGACATAGTAGGTAAGGAAGGATTTGCATCACAAAAGACATCACTGGCATGACATTTTGAGAAATCTTGGTTTAATGAACCCACCTATCTTTGTTCAACTGCTAAAATATGGTCCTTCCCTATCTTTCTTAAAAATAAATTATTCCTAATTCCATGAGTCTTATTTTTTTAAGAGAAAGGAGATAAAGCATGTTATTTTCAGTTCATGTGATGTTTCATGTGTTATAATTTATGGTTTCTCTTCCCACCACTTTTTTCTAAAAAAAAACCCACATTAATTGTTACATTTAAGCAAATACATGAATAAGTATTTTGAATGCATTTCTTTCAAAATATGCCTTTTAAATATGTTCAATGTGAATCTGAACTTCAATGAAAGCTGTGGAAAAGGTGAGTTCTTTAGTCACATTCCAACACAGAAACGTGTTTGGGCTCAGAAGTTAAATGACATGTATACAACTTCTTTTTCAACCATCTATCAAGTAATGTGTACAACTGCAGTTTAAAACTCTTTGATTTAAATAATAATTATTTTACTATCCTTTGAGCCATTCTGGTTTAGTTGATAAAGACACCTGCCTAGAAACCAAGATAATTGGAATTCCAGTCCTACCTTAGGCATGAAGTCAGCTGTGTGAGTTTGGACCTGTCACACATGCGTGTGCGTATATGCATGCATACACAAAGTCTGTTTATCTGTCTGGGAGGAGGAGGAAGTGGTCATAGGAAACCAGGATAAATATTGTCAAACAAACCATAAAGAATTGTCCATGTAAGTGTCAGGAATCAAGATGACTCAAAAGCACATCTCCCATTGATGGTAGAATGCGCAACACATTGCAGGATAAAATGTAAACTATAATTGCTATTTAGCTCAATGTGGCAGGTATAATGTAAATTATTGTAACTTCAGAAATACAAAATCTGGTTTAAACAAAATGTGATTTTTCAAGAGAACAGAATTATTACAGATATAAATTGCCATTTTTTACATGTTAATGGAGCATTAAGAGGTATCAATGCAATTGTCAGTAACTGTTGCTTCAGAGAATATTCAGTATCATCCTATTATATCCCCAAACAATTGAATGGGGCATGAAGATGTGAATGCAAATGTTGTCAAATCATCTTCCAAAATGAAGCCTCAGGCTGCAGTCCATATACAATGTATTGATCTAGTCAGCCTGGAAACTTCAGATGTGATTCATACAGTCCATTGAACTTCATTCTCTTCCTATCCTTTATCATGTTACTCAGAACAATGTTTCCTATCATTATTAAAATAAATTAAAATGCTTTATTGCGATGCAGTCTCAAAAATATATATTAGTTATAGGTTACGTTTTACCAATTATGTTTTATGTTGAGTTGTGTGACTTTAGTCCTCTGATCTTCAAATGAATTCTTTGTACATCCTACCCTCTTGTGGCTATTTACAATATGACAATCATAAATCTTTTTTTGTTTTGTTTTGTTTTATTCTGTTAATATCTTCATTTCTGGAGTTTTGCGTAGGGCTGGGCAGTTGGAAATCTCATTTAAGCCTTTCACAGTTGTAATTGCTGTAAACTGGATGCACCTTCCTGCCATTTTAAGGTAGTAAATGCTTTAGAAGTATATTATAACTCCAAGTTAACATTAACCTATTTAGCTTTGGTGCTCTCTAAACTTGCTTGTTTTCTTGCAGACGATTCATTACCCTAACTAGGTAAATATCATCAGTGCTAATAAGGAATGCTGTTTGCTGTCAGTTTATAAGCTCAGAAAGCACCAAGGATCCCTCATTTCAACCCCAAGCTACAAATATTATCCTATATTTAGCTTGATACAGTCCTTACAAAAAGTACTAGTCCCAAACTCTGCCCTCAAAAATCTATTGGGGAAAAATAAATCGACGATTCTGCTTACATGGATGGTTCATTCTTTTTTCATCCTTTTCACACAAATTCTGATCATTGCAACATCCCAAAATAATCCCATTTCTGTTTAGGTTCATTTAAACACTATCAATGTTATAATTATGCTTATTGAACTAAAATGGTATGCTGACTCAGATGCCAGGCCTAAAACTAAAGCAATAATACACTGGCTAGCCTTTTTAAGGTTATGGAAATAAAAGATAGACTGGTTACAAATTTGTTACGATTTTATTGGACAGAATGAGTCTCCACTTAAATGCATGATAAAAGCCGACAATTAAATTTCAAAGTTTAAAATAAAAATACTTCCTTTCAATTAAATCATTTTTTAAATATTTATTTTGCTTTCTCTTGTTCTGTAATTACAATCTTGCACAATATTGTATTCTCTGCAGAAAAAGACAGAAAAGACATAAAATTACAGAAATACATAAAATTAAAACACTGGCAGACAATAAAAGCAGAAAGGAAAGAAGAAAGAAAGAAAGAAAGAAAGAAAGAAAGAAAGAAAGAAAGAAAGAAGGAAGGAAAGAAAGAAAGAAAGAAAGAAAGAAAGAAAGAAAGAAAGAAAGAAAGAAAGAAAGAAAAGATTTCTGCAGTTCGTCCATCTGGGATAGGCATTTGGGCAGTGGCTCGGTGTGTTGCCAACTCCTCCATTCTAAGTCCTCCTCCTTTATTCCTCCTGCCTCTAACCTGGGGTTGGCAGGAGAGCACAGGTATTATTAGGAGCTTTCTCTCTCCTTGTTTCCAGATTGAGTCTCTCCTTCTTCAGTCCACTAGATAATTGATAATCAAGCCGAAACTAAATTATTCAAATAAAAATAGCAAACGGGGGTGGGGAATCTTCTACTCAAACTTGCTCAAACCCCCAAATAATGGTGACAGTTTATAAAGATTATTAAGTGCAAATAGAAACACATACCATTTCCACAGCAAGGAAGGTAAAGCAGAAATGATTAAATTGATTGATTGATTCAAAGAGGAGAATATATTTAATTTGTTGTTGGTTTTTTTTGTTTGGATATCACTTCTGGGTTTTGTGCGTGTGATGAAAAAAAAATGAAACGTTGACTTCGTTTTGCCGATTAGATAGATTGGTTGTTATAGAAATGGCTAGTTATATACTACTGTGTAAAAGTAAAAAGTTGAGGCTGGAATGTCATTATTTTGTATTGTGCTAAAAAGAGTCAGAGGTCAATCCTTTTTACCTTTCTTCTCTTATACCTCATATTTTCTTTCCCCCTCTCCTTTTTCTTCCCTTCATTTCCTTTTTTCATTTTCCTTTTTCTTTTATATTGACAATATATAGTATATTGACAAAACAATAAAAGTCATTAAGCATGAAACCCCCAAACAAATCACCTAGGCCTAATCCACATATCAAAGGATAAGATCTTTAAAAAAGTACACATATAGACAGGGTGAAACCAGGCTTAAGAGCAGTAACCACGAGAGGGATCTTGGAGTCTTAGTGGACAATCAATTAAATATGAGCTAACGGTGTGTGGCGACAGGCAAAAAAGCCAACGCAATCCTAGACTGCATTAACAGAGGGATACAATCAAGATCAAGTGAGGTACTAATACCACTCTATAAAGCCTTAGTAAGACCACAC